>JAQMYJ010000037.1:24967682-24990040 GCA_030014305.1 Clarias laeviceps
TGTATGTATATATATGTATATATATATATATATATGTATATATATATATATATATGTATATATATGTATGTATGTATGTATGTATGTATATATAGGTATATGTATGTATGTAATCAACATTATGTATATTCTAACTATGGTGAAGAGCAGGCTGTTTACATGTGCTTATCCTGGGACAATGTATAGGTATGCTTGTAGGATTGGACAGCAGCCAGTGTAGAGCTTAAGCATGTATTATCACATATACATTACGACACAGTTAAATTCTTCACAGTAAAATTTCTTCACATATCCCATCTTGTAAGGTCACAAGGTCAGCCCTGATACAGTGCCCCTGGAGCCAACAGGGTTAAGAGCCCAAAAGCGCAATTTGGTGGAGCTGGGGCTTGAAACACTGACCTTTAGATAAGTAACCCAAGTAAGAGCCTTAAGACACGGAGATAACGCTATCCCTTTATGCAGTCATACTTAAAGTGGTCAATGACATACAGTAAGAATTACAAAACTGACACATTTCTTTGCTCTAGTTACATTGTACCATTTCCACATAAACTGTCTCAGATCATTAAGCAGCTCATATTGGATCACTAAGAACTGTCCAACTTGTTTTATTTATTTATTTATTTATTTATTTGTTTCTTTTATTCATTTATTTTTTTGACTCTGAGCTGTGACCTATTGGTCAGAAGTTAAAAATCACTTCACATTACTCGCTGCTCTTCTGAATAGTTAAACTTTTTTGAACTTATGGAAACTCCACAGTGACAAAATCCTTCCGACGGCAGGGCATTTTAAAAGCGACCACATTCTGCCCGCCTTCTGTTCACTTCCAATCGGATTACATGTAAAATGTGTTGAGGAAAATAGACAGTAATGAAAAAGAAATCCTACAGTAATTACAGAAAGCAAGCTTAAACTTATATACTTGATATATTCCAACTATCAGGTGAGAGAAAGGGGAGAAAGTGATAAATAGAGAGAGAGAGAGAGAGAGAGAGAGAGGATTCTATGGAATGCTGAAATCGAACATTTTTTTTTTCTTTACGAAAGTAAAGAATGTGGTTAAAAGCAACACAGATTCAGACCTGGAAAGAAAAAAGTACAAGTCTGAGCAGAAGTGTGAGTAAGCTTCCAGTGCATAAGTATATGGTTTAAATGTCACTCCCTTCAGGCGCTGGTCTATAATGATATACTTTATATGCTCAATATTACAGAGTAGAAAAAAAATATATGTCAAATGGTTATCCACAGGCAGATAGATGACATTACTTTCTGTTTAGATAGGGGGAAATATTTAAAACAAACAAAGAAACAAACAACCAGATCCACTTTTATAAGGTGATATTATTTTATTAGAAATACCCAGTTATTTTGTAATACTAGGGTCTCAAATCGCAGGACTTCAGTCTAACTGAACTGTCTGATGGTATTGATCAGTTCTCTAGAGCAACATGACTCTAACAGTGGTGTCGGCTGTAATTCAAATCACAGGTTTATATGAATGTGCTTGTTCTAATGAATTATTGTTTTTATACTTACTGTAGTTCTAACAGCCACAGCTGATGCATAGGAACTTACATGGTGGTTCATCTAATACTAATGTTAAATCCATCCATCCATTGTCTATGCTGCTTACCCGGTCTGTCTTTTCACCACTAAATATATAAAAAAGGGGATGGTGATCAGGGTTAGCATACACGCACGCGCACACACACACACACACACACAAAAACAGAGTCCTTAAGCGCTTTAGCGCTCTCTGCTGGATCTCAGAACTTAAAGGATTAATAATAAGCGAGCAAAGGAGAATGTGTGTATTCTCTTTTTCAGACAGACCAATACATCCTGATGCAGTTCGATTTTGCAAGGGTAGAAGTAATAAAACTTATATATAACTATAAAACTTTTATTACATCTACCCTTACACAATTTTACTGCACCAGGAAGTATTGCTGATAAAGGAATTATTTATATGAATGTGCCTTTTTTTTTTTTTATATGAACAGTGCTTTTTCCTTAATTTCATCAAAATAGCGAGTCTCTTATATGCTCAAATATTTGCGATTCATTACACTTTTTTTTTTGTTTTAATTTTGACAATTACAGCTCCCCAAGAATTGGTGTGAGGCTGGAGTCAGTGCATCAAGAGTCACCATGCATATTTTCAGGAAATTGGCTACAACTGTTGCATACTTAGGATCAAGCCACTCCTGAACCAAAGACAATGTCAGGAACATGTTACCTTGGCTAAGGAAAACAAGAACTGGACAGTTGCTTAGTGATCCAACATCCAGTGATCCAAAAAAACACAGGAGCGACAGACAAGAACTGCGGGAAGTTCTTCAGGATGCTCAGTAAAACTTAGCAGCTAATTTCCTTATAAAACTGCAGAATTTGTACCTGAAACTAAAGAGTCCTCAAAGCGTTAAATACTGACTTAGTTTCATTAATTACAGTTTACTGGACTTTTTATATACATTATCTATCTATCTATATTATTATTATTATTATTATTAGAAAAAAATCCTTAATCTACAGAATCCTAATGCACAGTTCTCTCTCTCTCTTATAATATACATATTGCCACCATTTATAATGTTGCAGCTCTGCTAATCAGATCCCCCTAACAACTCATGAAGAAACTTTCAAAGAGTCCTGCAAAACAGTCTAAAAAAACTTCCTTAAAATCAAGCCTCCAATTAGCTCTGCTTGAGTCCTTAGCTTATTAGCAGTGTTTCTATGTTTTTTCTCAGTTCAAAGAGTTATTAGCACATAAACCACTAACGATGTAACATCACTGGAGTGGAAGAAATGCAAGTTCATAAGGCAGCAGGTTTTTGAAATCCATACTTGAAAAAGAGAAATCAAATTCATCCAGACACAGTCAAACTTCACAAATTGGACCAAATCAAGGCAAAAGTGGTTATGCGTCTCTTACGTTAGTGTAAAATAAGCTTTCTTTCAAAAATATTACTGTGAAGTATGTAATTTTTCCCAAATGCAGCAAAACCAGTGCAATGATGACAAGAGCAAATAACAAAGGAGTATGGATTTGGAAGTAAAATAAAACATTATTAACCAACACAAAGGTGGAAAATCAGTGAATGATATTGTTCATGATTAAGGCATCATACTGAAGTATCCAATACAGATTTACTAAGTATCTGCTCTACAGTAATGTAATATGCTATTCACACAGTGTTCAAACTGCTTAATATAACACAGTAGTATGTGTGCTTTTAGCATCAAACGCAGTATCCCTGGTGGATCAGTGGTAAGCACTCAGCGCTCTCTCCATTGAGACCAGCATTTTAGTCCCCCACAGTGCATTGGCTTAGTTGCTAAAAGAAAAGAAAAAAAAATAGCATCAGTGGTATAAACATTTGAAGAATGTAAATGAGCAGAGAGATAAAAATAGATGCTAGTTTAAATATTGCTTTCTAGGTCTATTTGCGATATTGTACTGGGGCGATACTTTAAATTTTTTTTTAATTAAAATAACTATTTCAAAACACCCAAATAATGTTCATAATGTTGCCAAGTTAATGGTGCAGCCAATTTTTTTTTTTATCTCAATAGCTTCTAAGTTGCTTAAAGCTTTGGTAGCCTGTTGTATTGTCAGAAATGCAAAATGTTGGAAAAAGTGAATATGTCTCATGAGGTGTTGACACAGAAGAGACTTAATAAACTACCAATTACAAAATATATAAAGGCATAAGTGTAAAAAGTATTTACAGTTAATTGCATGATTCTGAAATGTTAATGAAAGTTAAAAGCTTGCACATAAATACCTTTTAGTAACAATTTTGTGTATGCACACACACACACACACACACACACACACACAAAGCACAAAAAAACTAAAAGAGCCTAAAGGTTTGATTCTGGTTACTAAGGCTGGGGTTATTAATGGGCCTCATTCAGGATTTTTGTAATTAAAATGTCAGAAGTAAAAATCCAGAGAAGTGAACAGCTGTTACTGTATATTTAGTCGTGTTAGGAGTGGACATAAAACAACACACAAAAATATGCATGGGAAAAAAAGATGCTAGACCTTGTTCGGTGAATGCTGTATCTAGAGAAAAGCAAACGACTGGTGAGTTAAAAAAAAAAAAGGTTCCATCTCAAATTTGAGGGAACAAAAAACACAAATATGAGATGCTGATCAATGAATGTGGACAGGCTTGCCGTAATGATCAAAACAGAGCCAGTGCACTAAGGCCATTATTGGAAAGAAAGAGTAGTTAAAAGTACAGTTTGACAATAGATTTTATGTAAAATCAGTGTTTAAAAGCTAAAGGTGGTTCTCTTCAGCATGTTTAAAGGGTGCTCCCTAATGCTCAGCATGTATTCTAAATGTACACCTTTGTTTCGCAGTATAGATCAAACACTGCATAATTGACACTCCCAATACAATGGTTTGATATTTATCATTTATTCACAGATAACCTCCTGCTGAGGTGGAACCTGTCACCTCACAGCTGGTACCTTCCTGCAGCAGCGGCTCCATGCCTGCTCCCCGGTCCTGTGCAACTGTTCCATGTCTGAGCTCTGGTTTGGTCCTGGGCAACCCGGAGAGAATATCGGATAAACATTTAAGCCACTTCAAGATATTTATCACAAAAATGGTGTACTGAATCTAATTTGGTGTGATTTAAAAAAAAAATACTGTAAATAATAGTGTTAGTGTGGTTTCACAATATATAATATAATATTGTAGAATTGAAGAAAACACAATAACCAGTTATAAGTTGCCATGGCACGGTTATGCATGAGTGTGCTTTTAAATGTGCGCGTAGATTCTGTTCTTATCTAAGGAACAAATTCCAAACAAGGAAATATTGCTGAATGTCACAATTTTCATAAACTGTTTACATTTACATTTACATTTAGGCATTTGGCAGACGCTCTTATCCAGAGCGACTTACAAAAAGTGCTTTAGAGTTTACATCATTGGATGCATACTTACACTGGGTTAACTAGGTTAATAACTAAGTGTTATTAGTCCAACACAACTGGGAAGAGGTTTTTTTTTTATTTTAATTTTAATTTTTATGGGGGATTAGTCCAAGTACTGCAGAAACAGATACGTCTTGAGTCATTGTTTAAAGATAGTCAAAGTCTCTGCTGTACGGTTTAAGGCCATGTCCACACGTAGCCGGGTATTTTTAAAAAGCGGTTTTCGCCTTTCGTCCCCTCACAAATGCAGTTTTGGTTGTTGAAAACGGAGCTTTTGGAAAACTCTGTCCAAAGTGAAGATTTTCCAAAACTCCGTTTTTCAGTGGTGTTGTGTGGACAGGGGAAACGGAGATTTTGTCCTGTTGTAACGTCACCTTGTACCGATGATGTAATTGTCTGTGTGCTCGTCTCCTTGATTTGACGTCATCTTTGTTTATGAGGATATTTTGTGCAATAGTGGACGTATGTCCAGTAAACTAGTGACTGTGTTAACGTTGCGTACTGGACTTTTTACATGCGTGTACATACACGCGCAGTTACTCACACATTATGTTAATGAACAGAGGTGCCTGAATGTACTACAAAGCTCACTGCTGCTACATACTGTACAAAACTCTGACAGTTAGACAGGATAGTTAGATAACTGAAGTACAGGATTTTTGTGAACACATTGACAAAAACATTAATCAGTCCCTGAAGTTCGAGCAATGATCTCTTTTCAAAAAGAAGCATGAGAATGAAGGATGATTTCATTTGACTTTACTTGCAGTATGTATTGGGACTTAAAAAAAATAATGAGTCAAATATGGTTGCACATTTAGTTTGGAGGAAAAAGCTTGAGTAGAAAAACTATATCTTTTAATCTCTCTGTTTGGTCTATTGAATGTTAAAGCAGATACTGTATTTTTCTTTCTTGGCAAAGAGTGTTCGGCCTCAGTTAGATTTATGAGGTGACTGTTATTTTGTATGTGTGCGTGTGTGTAAAACCCTACTTGTTAAATCAAATGGCATGTATAATCCAAGATTGAAATGATTTTTACTGCAGAGTATAGAGGATATTGTTAAGAGGCCCTTACCGCTCTAAAGCCCCTCTTTTCTCTGTCCACATTGAGTAAATTTATTCGCTGCTTCTTTAGCCATGAATATTGCAGCGGATTTGGATTTTTAAAATGCTGGTGTAATTTAGAGACAAAATTAGACCAGGTTTAAAAGAATGAAAGAATGAAAGAAAGAAAGCAGTGCTTGCTACACAAAAAAGAACCACTGACCCAGTACATACTAGAGGAATGTGAATAAATCCCATAAGGCCTCTTATTGTGTGCCCTAGATATAATTCTAAGGGGTAACTGAAAAATAATAAGAAATCGAAAATATACCTATATTTACTCATATCACTCAACTACAGCAGCAACATCTACTGAGGCTCAGGATTCAGTTTGCAACGTATTCAGTTGGCTTTACCAGGTTGTCCTTGCTTTTTCTTTTCCACGTTGAAACCTTTTCTATTGTTACAATCTGACATTTCAGCCACCTTGACAAACTTCTACTACTATACAGCCATGACTGAAAGAAGTCTTAATAAACATAAATGAGTTAGTTAGTGTTCCATGCAACAGCAGACATGAAATTCCATTAAAAAAAATATATTTAAAAAATCATTAAAACTGATTAGTCCAAACCACTGTGTAGAGCATCAAACAAAAAGCTTCATGCTAACATGCTAACAATTGGTGTCTTTACAGGAGGCTGGCTATATGATATTCACCGCCTGAAAAAAAAAAGTCACCATTTCAGAGGGTCAAATCATCAGGTAGCATCAAGCAAAGAAAAGACTGAGGAGTTTTGGAATATGGTTAAGAACTTTCAAATGCAATAATAAAACCTGTAAGGGTAGGACTGGACTGTTAGCTTCATGGAAGAAATGAGGTTAAAAAACAAAACAAAACATGAATGGAGATGACTTACAGTACATGCTCGGTGAAGTTGCATCATAAAGAGCTGAGAGAGGAAATTAGAGCTATATTTGAAATTGCAAGTAAGAGCATTTCAACATGCACAATGCAGTGCACACTTCCAGGATTGGAGCTAAACAGCTGTGTGGCCATGAGAAAACCACTTTGGAGTAATGCAAAAAAGTCATGTGGTTTAATGCGTTCAGACCTACCCTATTCCAGAGTGCTGGGTGCATCATGTAAGCACATGGAAGCACATGAAGTGATGCACCCATTATGCATAGTGGCCATTGTACAAGGCTTTCGAAGCAGTATTATGACCTGGGGTCAGGTCTAGGCTCAGCAATGTTGTGTGGCAATAAAATAAAGTGAGCTGACGACCTGAATGTACTGAATAACAAGGGTTTCATATCAATAGAGGTTTTCCCTGTTGCCAAGGGTGTATACAGTATACTGTACTGTATGTTCCCCCGGATTGATAGAAGCAGTATTTATAAGCTTTAAACTACAAACAGAAAAGCATATCTCATAGTAACCATGCACATTATACCATTTGCAAAATGGTATAGGATCTTTATGTCCATAACAGAAATCTCTTGATCATAAGCTTTCCACCTTTTTCCATCTTTGTGGTAAAACAAGAGTATATCATGTAGTGTTAGAAGCGAAGCAGCGTGTAAACCAGTGTGACTGCATGAGGATGGTAAAATTTCTGCATTGTCCCATGTTGTCTTTTCCAGCACAAAGCTTTCCATAAAGCCCATCCAAAAAAGAAAATAAAGCACTCTGGATCACATGAGCTGATTCAGGATTTGTGGTATAGTATTTCTGCTGGTGTTCAGTGCTGTTGGTATGTCTGTGACATAGAATATTCACAGTGGCCCTTATGAGGCTTTTGATTTAGTTCACAACATAAATTTTTTAGTGAATTGCTATCAATTTGACATCCAACCTCGTCTCCGTTTGGTTTTGAGCTATAACGTAATCTGTTTTAACGCACACTGTGCAAACATTTGCAAATTAGGCTGTAGAGATACACATTTTGCTGACGATAGGAAAAGAGTGAAAAATGTATGCAGGGATTTAGAAGACTGTTCACTAAATGCATTTTGTGTCAAAACAATAAAATATGTTTTACAGTTTGATGCAGATAGAGTTGTGCTGTGCGAAGAGTTTGGAAAAAGTGAACATAATGGCCAGGCTTATGACTCATGCTTGTTAAAAAATTGTAATTACATTTTTTTTTTAAATAATTCAGCATGCTCTCCCCAGCAAAAATTCACTCTTTTTTTTTTCTTTAGAAAAAGTGTGTAACAGGATTTAGAAGAACGAGCGGATTAAACTGAATGAAATAATGTTTTTATAAATGAGCAGTGGAAAGTGAACAGAATTTATCAACAGTGCATTCTACAGTATATCATAAGACAGTTCATTTTATATAGTTTAAAATGCTCTTGTATTCCGTTAGATTTTCACTTTAAGGATGGTTTCAGGTTGTTTATATTTGTCTGCTTGTATATAGTTTTCTCCTTGAACAGAATGCTGAAATCATTTCCTTTAGCCTTGGACACATCACCCACCTAATTCCTGCAGAACTGGGCAGTGAGCCAGAGAGCAGAGGATAGAGGACATCTTATCACTAGAAACATTATCATGATAAAAGATAATTGAGTATTGTGAGGGAAAGAAAAAAGGCAGAATATTTAGAGCCGCTTTAATGACCGGTGGTGAATTAAAATGTCATGGAAACAAATATCCGCTTAGATTATGGTAGCTATTAAATTATCCTCTTTTTTATTTATTTATTTTTTTTACCTTACTTGAAAGTTCTAATAATAATAATAAAAAAGAACAAATATTCTATAGTATTTAGCTATAGAATATTTATATTACCACCATTTTGATTATGCACTGAATCTGGTATATAGTTACCCTTTCTAATATATATATATTATATATATTAGAAGGTTAACTATATACCAGATTCAATGCATAATCAAAACGGTGATTATATATATATGCATTTTCTGTTGTGCAATAATTAGTTGTTTCTTCCTGTACTGTATACTGTATAATATTAGAAACTGTGAACACTTCACATCACTGCTCCTCAGTAGGAGCTATTCGATCTGCTTGCCCCTTTTGTTCTCTCACACACAAGCTCATGATTTATCTTTTCTAAATGTCACTTTAATAAACTCCTGAGGACTTAGTGAATTGTGTCTTACTTCACATAACTACAAGATTCCAGCAGCTTTCAGTCTGGAACAAGTCACAGGGGCACAGCTGGGACTCATTTCTGAAATGGCCCCAAAACCACACACCTTGCAACGCTGTAAAACATTTTCTAGCACTAAATAGAAATTATAGTTGTTCATATAGATTTTCACAGGCCTAACTATTAAAGGGTTCAGGGTATAATTAATAAGCTCCTGTTTAATATAGGTCATATTTCTTGTCATACGTACCAATATTCTGCCCTGAAGAACATGGATTTTTATTCTCTAGAACTATTCTACATAAACTATATGTCTAATTATTTAGGATAGATTTTCAGAATTTTATACATGAAGCTTTTCTACCAACATTTGAAGCATTAAAAGCACATTTGGCTCATTTTGTTAACTATTACCAGCTCTCAACTAGAGGTCAGGAAAAAAAATGTTTTACAGGACGAATGAATTATATGATGTAGTCTGGCCTTTCATTTGACTTTACAACGATTCTGCATCATGTTTTTGAGAAAATTTAAATAAAATTATTCACACTTCAAAACAACATAAACCAACAGTGCTACTCATGGCTACACGATATAACACAATATAACCACTAGGTGGCAGCAGTAGCGCACACATAGAACAAGCTGCATCTATGTATTTTCTTCTGTCTGTCTGTCTGTCCATATGTCTGTCATAATGTCTATTTTAAAGGTGTTATATAAAAGGAAATAAAGTAAACTTGTCTGTAAATATAAGTGGTAAAATAACAGTGCCAAAATAACATTTAAATGAATTTTAGGTGATGGACATTAAAACAGTATGATTTGTAATTTATGTTTGTCATTAATAATGTAAAATAATGCAGGAAAACAAAACAGTTTTGTAGCAGGTTGTACATATATTTTACACAAATATAATAGTTAATATGGTGAAGTGTTGTAATGTCTGTGAGAAAACTGTACAAGAAAAACTGAAGGACCTCACTAAATACTTCTCCTTGAGGATGACAAGCATGTAATATTCATCAAAACCCTTTACATGGAAAGTTAATTGTGCCTGGATAACCTTTCATAAGGTCCATTTGAAATCTGCCAAAGCGTTGCAGTGTTATAAAGCCCAGACGCATGCACTATAAATAAGTCAATTCATAATTTTTTTTTTTTAATCATGTAAACATTATCAAATAATCATGTAGCATCAGGTATTAAATTAAAAGTTGATGGAAATTTCTTAATATTGCAAGAAAAAATAAAAAAGAAGGTAGGGAAAGTCAGGAAAAATCCAAGCAGCCTGAATTTTTGCTCTATAGCACCGGTCATTAAAAACGAGATGTTTTTTCAGTTAGGGCCAGACTGCATTCCACCCGATCCATTACCCTGCATTTATGGGGAAGATGAAAGGTCCTTTGGTATTAAACTTTCGAAACTGAAAACATGCAATTCCATTTAGAAGCAGGGTGTCATGGTCTCTCCAAATTGCCTGTAGATTTCTGATGCAAATCCTCAGGATGGCAGAGCTCTGGAGACTGAAGCTCATACAACTACAGCGGTCTAAGACCAAACCATCTAAGCCAAACACTAAGAGGGAATGACAGATGAATTGTAGTGGAATCATGTTGGCATGACAAGTGCTTGTGCTTGTGAAGTTTAAGCACTGAAATCCCAACAGCAAGTGAATCATATGAAGCTTTGCCTCAAAATGCATGTATTTTTATAAAGATAAATGCATGCTATTCTACTTATTGTTCATCTGTACAATCTGTTATATATTGCACGGTTTCCTACATATTTTATTGTTGTATTGAAAACTTCTCCACCCTTCATCACATTTTTGTAATCTTGTACAAGATATTTTAGGTTACTTGATGTCAGACACTTTTGTATTTTGGGTCTTGCATGGTTTCGCAACATGCTTAGCCATTTCTGCTCTGTTCTTTTGGTGTTTTGCCAAAAGTGCTTTTCTCTGGACCAGTGCCTGACCAATACATCAGCCAGATATGACTGTGTGAGCCAAAGAAGACATTCACATAACATGACACAAGACCCTTGATATGGAATAAGGTTTTAAATTACAGTGTCAATTTGCAGCATGTTAACACTGTCAGCCAAGCATCTGCCTCAGATAACTGCAAGAAACTGCTTTCCATGCTTAATTTACACTATTGCACCATTATACTGTAAGTGAAGGTTCCTTTTTAATCATTTAAGCATTTTACTGTGTCATGATCATGTCATGGTTTACGAATGTTATCCTCTTAGGTAATCCTTCTACCCAGGGCAGCCAGTCCAAAAATCTAGGTGCACGCTTTACGGTTTTCGAAACGTTTGGTGACAACTCACTGTGTGTTTTATTTACCCGTCATGACAGCTCACATCTGAATTGCCCAGAGCTATTTATATGCTCACACTACAAAAACGCAAGCTCTCAGTAATGCAATTATAAAGATAATTTACTTTAATAGCACAACACAATAAACTGAAAGCTGATGCTTTACAATATTGTCTTTCCACTATGTTTCCTTCTCCTGAGGGCATCTGTATCGTCTCACGATCAGTGCAATATGGACTCGTTGTAATCCTGCAGTTAGTCAAGGAAAATGGCTTCCGAATTAAAGATACTCACCATATCCGCACACCCAGGCAATATATCAGTGATTGGCAGATGGATGCTGGGAAAATGTTTTTTTCCCCAACTGTCTCCCCAAGTACTTGGAATGTCTACAGGCATCAAAGGTGTCAAAAACACCTTCCCACAAAGCTGTTCTACGAGATATTTCAAGTGGAATCTGATGTGGTGAAGGAAATGGAATTCAGGTGGCCAGAAATATGATTTTTATCCACAGCCAATGTGCGTTTATGTATCTGGCCAAAAGAAAGTGGGGACGGAGTTTGAAATCATTTCACAAGCTTTGCCAATAGATAAGAGGTCTATCTGCAAAGAGACTGCTGCAGTTTATCAGTGTGACTAGGCTTGAGATGGTTTAGGAGACAAAGAGTACTCTTTACTTTCTTCCCCCAAGGCATACAGTCACTTCTGGAAGGATTGGAACTGCAAGGAAATTATTTATGAGAAATAATAGATATTTTTCTATTTTTATATCTAAATATGTTAAACGGCTTCAAAACCGGCACTGTGGGTAAAATAGCACCCATACTTTTTAGGTGATCAAAAGTATAGGAACAGACAAAAAAAAAAAAGCCCCTTTGTCTAGCTTTGTCATTTGTTGTCATGAGTCCTCGCCAGTCTATTTATTGTTTGCCTCAAGATCACAATAAATTTTTGGCTTTCCAAGATTTCCATTGTTTGTGTTTCTGTTTTGTTTGCCAAAGTTATTAATGTGATTAATAAACTGCTCTTGCATCCAGCTTGTGACTGAAAGATAGATCGACCCATGGATACTAAATGTTTTTTTTTTTTTTTTTCATCAAAGGCTCCTTGAGTGGAACCACCAGATGTGGGAACAGCAGGGGAACAGAGAATAACTCAGTGCTGCACTAGAAGGGTTTGAAGATATGGGACCCTTTTTTTTGAGGAGGAGCCTCAAAACCATTTTCCACCCTCCTGGCATCTCTGAGAATGTCACTCTACCTCATTGTTTAGCCTGTCTAACTCTCTGTCCCAGACAGGAAGCCATTGAGCCTCCGAGCCTCACCATGGACAGCATTCAGTATCCCTTCTCCACCTTATATGTCTCTACACCACCCGGGACCGCTGAGGACATCACTGATGCACTGAGGACATCACTGCTTCCTCTTTCTTTGTTCAGGATGTCGCTCCTCCTCTTGCATTGCAGAAGAAGTCTCTTCCCCCTCTTGCATTGCAGAAGAGGTTTCTTCCCCCTCTTGCTTTGCGGGAGGATATTACTTTCCCCTCTTGTTTCATGGAGGATATCACTCCTCCCACTGACTTTGCGGTGGATATCATCCCCCTCTGGCTATGCCTTGAGGTTCAGCTGAAAACTGAAATTCTGATCTATTGTCTAATGATCATCTTTTTATAGCGAACCCAAATGTCTTCAGTATATAGCAGAACAAAAGAATTATCTTTGCCATTACATTTCTTTTGGACTATATGTTTGGCCAAAACAAACACTGTCAGGCAATGTGTGCAATGTGCACAAGCAAGGTTTGTCTTTGGTTTAAAATGTGCCTACAGTAAAGAAATGAGCTGAACATTGTTAACACTGTAAATTACCCCATGCTCTGGTGATTTTGCTAGTTGCTTTGCGTAACATAGCACATGATCTTTCTGAGTCATCATGATCAAGAGGTTAGCAAATGCATGTGTTCATTAGTGTAAGGGTAGCAGTACCATTCACTCAGTATGATCTCTGGTGCTCACAGAGCATTGAAAAGTCAGAGCAAGGCATAAATAGAGAGTCAAATAGACGAGGCTGTGTGAGGCGTAATGAGACATCACAACTCCAGGGTTTAGTTTGCTGGACTTATACAGTGATGATGATATATTTAGGTACAGCTATTCAAGCTTACTTTAGTAGTTGTTTCTCTGTACAGAATGATAAATTGGATGCTACTTTTATTATTCAACATCCTTGGTCCTGATCCAAGAAAAAATAAATTGCAGCTTCTCACAAGTCCCCATCTATAATAAACAAACTACCTATTCTGAGTGTTGTCTCTTTTCATCAATGAGAAAAACACACTTTTCTCCCCGCTGTCCAACCATGGACAGGACGAATCTCTAAAGTCGTTCCAATGCCAGAGTTTAAAAAAAAAAGAAAGAAAGAAAAAAAGTGCTACAAGCAAGGATAACTCCAAAACAGAAACTTCAGCACTGCTGATACTTTTCTGCTCAAGTGGGAGTTTAGGGATCTGTTGTGTAAGTACTGTACCTGTTCTAAATTCTTCATGGTATCAAGGTGCATTCACTATTTCTAAATACCATCTAATTTATTTACATGACACAGGTATGACCCAACGTTGTGTCATTTTCATGCATTATGTTTTTTTGTGGATAGTAATTTAATATTTTACAATTTGTAGGAATTATAAAGTTCTTACTAACAATTTTGTCTGTTGTGTATGCTGGAATCTAAAAAGACTAAGCTTTTAAATTTTATAGGGTTTTTATATATAATTCAAAGTTTGATTTGAATAGTTGGGTTTCAGAACATCTAGCCGTTGCTCTATCCATCTCAAATGTAAACATTATCTGCTTGTTGAAAACAATTTCTTATATTTAAATAGATATAAAAAGGTCATTTGTGGCCACTGCATAGATATAATTAATTACTCCACTCAGTCATAACATTAAGACCAGTAAACTGGTGACAGGCACCAGACAAAAGCCAATTTACAGAAAAAAAAGTCAATAATGGCCATGTCAGAAAGGTACAGAACACTCTGCGTGAAGCACGCGTGGGATGCACCAGACAAAACAAACCTTGTCCACAGAGGCGCAGTCCCCTATCATTCCGCAGAATCTGCTGAAGGATCTGCTGCAAACGCCCTGGTGTCAGAGACACCACAGCACATGCCGAGAGGACCTGCATGGCATGAGGGGTCAGAGATGCCGGCACAAGGGGAACCCTAACCTAGGTGCTTATAGTGTTAATAAATGTTATGGCTGATTAGTGTACATTTATGTTATATATGGCTGATTAGTGTACATTTAATAATAAGGGTAAATATTCTGTCTGAAATGTAACCTCATCTCCTGCAACTCTGCTCATTGCTCTTGGCTTTCCCAGTCTGATGAGTTCTACATTACAGCATGGAGTGTAAGGAATGTGGAGAGCTTTGTCTTTCTGCTTTACCACTAGCTTATTACTGTGACGGCAAAACCGAAGTCACTGACCTGATTTGTTTGTCTCTGTTTGAATAAAATTAGAAGACAATTAAAACTTCTTCACCCGAGCCCAAGTCTAAACAGAACATTCAAATCTTTTACAGTAGGTAAGCATGGTAGCATGGTCCCTAAGTTTTTGCTACTGGTCTGATTTTCACACAGATGGTTCACACTCAGAAATAAAATGTTTGAGTGTTAATTAAAGGTTCATGCTGAAAGGTGCCAAGAGAACATCACCTTCAATTAAAGTGCTGGTTACCTCTTTCTCCATGTACTCTACCAAGCATGGCTGCCCCTTTGTTCTTTCTGTGGAAACCACAAGCAGAAATGAGTGAAAATGGGACACATCACTGATGGAGTTAAATTGCTTAATGCCAAGAAAACAGACTTTCAGTAAGTTAAAAAAGACACTGGATTACACAAAAATGCACCCCATTCCTGCAGTACTGTATAAACCAAATGTTCAAAATTATAGGTTTTCTCCAAACACAGGATCGTTATAGGCTGTAGAATGGATTAGCATACTCCCATGACTTCCTCTTGAATTCTTGGATGGAATCTCTAGAATGCTGCAACATACTTTTTCACTTTTTTTAAGGACTATATACCATCCAGAAGAGACTCATGTAAATTTACTGTCCTTCAATGATCAAAAGATGGCAAAGTAAGGCACTATTTCTGATATTTCATTCAGACTATTTGCTGTTAACCGCATTTTAAGTGGGAACTTTAGTGGAACCAAGTACAAAAGCACCAGTAATAGCTGTAAGAAAGATACAAAGAATGGTATGAAACGAAACTGGATGCAGTAGATTCACAAAGCATAAATCAGTGACAGGCATGTCAGGTGATTACACAAACCGAAAAGCCGACTAGATTTCATGTGCACTGGGACTGTTTTTCAACCCACTGACACAGATGTGATACATTATCAGCAGTCACGGTACAGCCTCAATCTCAGGTGAACATGAACAAAGTGAATTATTTAGTCTATTGTCCTTTTTTCATCAACAGGCATTCAAAGAACTAAAAGTCACTTTGATAGTCACAGTACACAAAATCCAATCAAAGTACAAGGACCAACAACAGAAGCACAAATTTAGTGTTTTATTTTTTCTTAATAGAAGTCAGCATTAAATGTCTTTAAATGTGTGTGTGCATGTGTATGTGCATGCGTGTGTCTGTGTGTGTGTGTGCGTGTGTTTGTGAAAAATACTTTGTCCCAATATAATTATTATGCCAACCATGGGACCATGTGATATTCTGCGTTGCTCAGCCCTAATGGATTTTTTGTTGAGCTATTGTTAGATATTAGATTTTAGCCCCCCTATGTAATATCACCACCAGCAGCCACTATCATCTCCAGCTTCCCAGATCAAAGGCACAGTCCCCGATGATAGTTTCTAACTACCATAGTAACCTCAGCCACACAGGGATTTTAAAACCCCAGAGATCTCTGGCACTACCTCCTGAACAGACTGCATGTCCACTGAATTAAAGAATTTCTCAAAGAGTGCTTTCCACTGCTCAACAATATGCCCAGTCTAGGTGTACATAATCTTTTTTTTCTTCCATGGACTCTCTTTTCTCTGCCCAAGTGCAAGCTTTCGCTTCACTTGTTTTGACCAGGACATCTTAAGGTTACCAACATTGCAGACACCAACAAGCTTTTGCAGCTTCCTTTTCGGATTAACCATGGTTGATTAAAACTTCCTTTGACCTCAGTTGGTACTCAGGAAAAGCAGTGAGAGGTAAATACTGTATGTATCTCACTGAAGCTCCTGGCAGACCAATCAAAGCAACCTGGAGGACTCTTTTGGGGTTCAGCACATAAATTTATCCAGTGCCAAGTCTGATGAATCAGACTTATCCATCAGGAGGTGAGGATCCTCGTAAAAAATAAAAGAAAAAAGTGCTTCTAAAACTGTGCATTGCATTGCACCTGACTCATATTGTACATCTTGCTCATGACAACTTCTTATCGACATTTTAGGCAAAAAAACAACAACAAAAAACTAATTTATGTCAGATTAAAGAGAGAGAGAGAGAGACAGACAGAGAGAGACAGAGATCACAATAATTTCCAGTTCTACTACAAGATGCATAATTCACTCACTCACTATACTGCTTTATCCTGCATCCATGGTTGTGAGGGACCTGGAGTCTATCCCAGGAGACTTAGGCCATGAGGTGAGATACACCCTGGGAGAGGTGCCAATTCATTGCAGGGCAAGATGCATAATTCAAGATAATTTATATTGTAACAAACCTATTTAAATTACTGTAACTAAACCAGATGTAATAATCATTTAAGATTTTTATTAAATATTTCAAACTTCCATATGATTCTTTTAGCTTTACTGTTTATTAAAAAAAATATTTTTTTATTATTTTTTATATTTAAATTATAAATTTACTTACATTTAATCTAACACCTTTACTCAGCGGCCCACAAAACTCACTGTAACTGTCTTTTCTGTCGACACTTCTGGAAGAATATTCGAATGATTTTGTGTGTTCAGTCCAATCACTGATATCAGTACACTGCAAAGATGATGAATTAAGGTTTTATATGATATTGTCAGGGTGGCTCACTGTCCCAGAGTTTGATCCCGAGCTCGGGTTACTGTCTGTGCTGAGTGTCACTTGTTCTCCTCATGTTATTTTGTGTGGTGGTGCTCAGGATAAAGCAGTTATTGAAGATGAATGAATGCATGAGATACTGTTACATCCTGTTCCGCTGCCAATTGAGAAGCTACCACTTATCATCCTGATCCTAATCTACTGTAGCTTGGACATTTAAAAGCTCACACTCAGTTACCTTTTTTTTCTTTATCTGTTTTTATGATCTGCTTTTTCTGCAGTGTTGTTTTTGCCTGATAATTTTACTTCTTTTCATATTTTGAACCATCATTCTTATATTCACCTTCCTCAGCTATGTTTTTTCCAAGATTTGGAATTTAAAAGCATTTAAAAGTCCATTTTATGATGTTTAAGATAAAAAGATAATACTTTATATATATTTTTAAATCTTTAATTTATTTGTTTAATAATACCTAGGCTGTAAGCAAGTCAGTCTGTTCTACATGGTTAATATCACTCCATCATATTGTAGTGGCCTCGCTGTTACATCATGTGACAAAAAAAATATGTTTTTTGAGTGCTTGTTTGCTGCTGTTGTCACTGTAGGCCCTTAAGGCATGTGTTGCGAGTGCATGTTTTTAAAATACAGTGTTTGGGGCTGAGTGCAATAATTGTGAAGTATTTCTTTGGATCGATAAAAATAGATAAATAAAACAAACAAATAAATAAATAAAAATCACTATGCAGGATAACCAAAACGTATACAGACATTGTGTTTTGCATTTTGTATGCAAAATTATAATGGTAGTGTTGGAAATTGGTAATATTGGTAAAATTTTTAGGTTGCTGAAAAATATTATTTGCATTTACATTGTTTCCTACTGAAAAGTGCATTTTGCAATACAGATTTACCAGAACAGATTACATTCATATGCCGAGGCAATGTACCACTGTATCTACATTTAATTTTTGCAATTCAGTCAATTAACTACAATAATCTGTGCTATCTTTAGCATGGGTGTTAAAAAAAAAAAACCCAGCTTGATAAAACTAGGATGGATTGCCCCTAAAATTTGTACATGGTTTTGCACAGTAACTTAATTATTGAACAATAGCTGACAAACTTGCAAAGTTATTTATTGATTTATTTATTAATTAATTTATGCTGTATGCATGGGCTTTTATCTTTTCATACCCTCACATATTTTTGTTACACTGGTCCTTGGAATAAGCAACATAGCCAGCCTTCCAGGGTACCACATAGAGGGGTGCTAGTTTAGCAAACCAGCAATTGTATGTTGAACATCATGCTGTGCTCAACATGCAGCCTGAGTGCTCCCTTCCATTGTACAGCTGCTGCCCTTCTTTGCAGCTCCCACATAAAAGAACACAGATTCACTGGCCTGGATTCGGGTTGGATTGGCCTCCTTCTTAAAACACTGATGTTTGCCTGCAAAGGCAAAAATGCAGAAAAAAAATGGTTTTCATTTATAGTACCTGAAGATAGTTTTTCTCAGTTCTGACACCCAAAAGGTGGACTAAACTTCCCCTGAATTTCCAAACAGTTATCCAAGAATTGGATGTCTTCAAATGAAGACCGATGACCTATCTAATCTCAAAGTTAGATAAGGAAGGAAGCCTAAACTCTGCACACCTTTATACTCTATTCTGTGGTTGCCATACTAGCTCTATCTCTATAACGGAGATTTAGCTAGATGGTATTCTTAGACTCTGGCCTATTTGTAATAGCCTGAAGATATGCTATTGATGCTCATAGTCACTCATATAAATGTAGCCAGAACATAACATTATTCCAGCGAAAAAAATCTGATGTATGTCAGTAAATAACAATTTGCTACTATTTCTACTGAACTAATGGAAAAATTACAAGTAGTGAGCTGTTACAGGAATTATCAAGAAACAATAATTAGAGGGTAATTGTATTTAGTGAATGGAGGCACGGTGGCTCAGTCGCCTTACATAGATACCACCAAAACAGGGAATGCTGCTGTTGCATTATGAGAAACTTATACATTTAAGAAAACATGCTGTTTCTGCTCAACATTATAAGAACATATCAAGAAGATTATAATCATTTACATTTTACACAATCTTTTGTCCTTATTAGTCTCAAAAACAGATGGTTTTCATATGGACAAACAGCTATTTAATCTCAATCCTGTGAATTCGCATGGCATTTTGGATGTGGAAATTCTCGTACTATTATACTTTATTAGCTGCTAGTTCTACTACCATTTTTGAGGATGCAACTTCACCAACTGATTACGCATTTATTTCTAAACCCATTTCTTTCACAAAGTTGCCTATCCTTCGAGGTTTTAATAACGCATTAAAGAGTTCTTAACTGAAAACTCATATTATATACAGCAGTGCTTCCCAACCCTGGTCCTGGAGGACCCCCTGCCCTCCAGAACTTAGTGTTAAAGGCTGTTAATAGCTGATTAGTGTGCACAGAAGCGCAGATTAGGGAGCACAGAAAACATTAAACTGTGCAAGGCAAGGGGTCCTCTAGGACCAGGGTAGGAGCCACTGTAAATTCTCAGATATACAGTATATTATCCATATCAGTCAGATTACCTGGTACTGCAGAGATTCATGTAATATCCTCAGGTTCAGGATGGAGCTCACCCAAGTGCAATTGATGTCTAAAAATCTGCAACAACCTAACCTCTGAGCATTGCTTTCAGGCAAGGCTAAGTCAGCTGTGCATCTCCAAAGCAAATCTTGTACAACAGAGCACCTGGGAGTGAGACCCCGAGTGTAGGATTGCGTCTTCGCTTCCTGAGTGTATTGTTACTTCCTGGGCCAACTAGAAATTTTATGATCTGGATGTCAGAAAGGCAAAAAAGATAGAGCCTCAAGCCAGCATGTCCCCTTTTTAAAATTTACTTTCATGGCTAAAAGCAAACACATGTGAATGTGCTTAATTGTATGCATAGTATAAGACACTTCCAAATGGCAATCTTGGAATCATTAAATATTTAGATAAGTTGCACAAGACAGACATGATCAATTTAATTTTTTTCTTCACTAATAATGCAATTGCTATAAAGGATTTCATTTGTTTTACATATTAACAAGTTTAGTGTTTTAAAGTTAGCAATCAACACGAATATATAGCCCTCCCCCAGAGCTTATAAAGTGCTGTTGAATTGTTTGCAAGGATGCTGATATGTTTTGACATTCTTTCTTTTATTATTTGTACTTTGGAATCAGTAGCTGGTAGACATCATTTTGCCGTAGCTAGACAGTATTGCATCACCCACTTCTTCTCAGATCAGCTTTTCCAGTGCTCCAGTGGGAGACATGGTTCTATCAAAAATTGAACACCATCCTGGCTGCCTGAAGGGTAATGTCAGCTGTACTCCTACACCATGCACCTGGACCACTTCTGAAGTGCGCTGAGCCAATGTGATCACTTTACGTACAGTTATAGGGTTAAATTCTTCATTTACTGTAGTATTAATCACATGATTAATATACACTACAGTACATTGCCTACATTGCATTTATAATCATCATTTCATTTGTTTAATGAATCTTTACATAAAATACATTTAATTAAATACATTAAAAATAAATTATTTATATATAGCCTAGGAAATAAAGCCTCACTGATTGTAATTCAGTCAGTGGTGAACTAATTCTATCATACCAAATCTCTAAGGCAACCATCGCTTTTTCAAACAGAAATTTGAAAAAAAAGAATTTGGCAGCATATTTGTATTCAGGAGTTATATACTTATACCCTGGGTAGAGGCATTTAGATCAAATGCATTTTTAATACATTATTGAAGGCTAAGGGCTAGTTAAAACATAAAGTGACTGGGCCTTAAATCTTAATTAGGTCTGTCTAAGGAGCTAAGGAAAAAAAATCTTTAGTTGATACTATTTCTCTCAAGGTAGGCAGATGTCTAAAGAAGATACTTGAGTGTATGAATGGTTCAGTAAAACATATCATCAACAAAAATCTTTGTGTCATTTGCAAAAGAATTCTAGGCTATTCTACAGATATAAGATTTCTGATTATGTAGTAACTCTTGATACCCTTTCACTTAACATTATATAAAGCAAGGAAACAATTGAAGCTAATTTAATAACCAGCAATAAGCAAGGACATATAATATCTTTACACGAAGCAGAAAAAAAAAGAATTTCAAGCTTTTATTGCTTGTTGTTGGACTACTGTAATGCCTTGCTGCCTGTATGTTCCTGTGGAAGCATAAAAAGCCTCCTGGTAATGGAGGATGTAGGAGCATTTATGTACTCTGTAGTTTATTTGTTTCAATAAAAATTGGAAATGAAAACAAAAGGTAAATGTTCAATATGTTGAGTATTTAATATTAAGAAAAAAAAATCTAGTTAAATTTATAATTCTTATAGCGTTAAATGCTATATAAATATAGCATATTTAAACTTAATAAATATATTATGCATATATTAATATGTATATTCTACATGGTTACCACACCAACGCCGCCAGTCAGAGAGGGCCGAAGACTATCACATGTTTCCTTTGAACTACGTGACGCCAGATGAGTGCATCTTTTCAGGCTGCTCGCTCACGAACTGTTGGGGGCTGCGTACCACAGTCGGAGGACGGCACTATCTGCTCCTTCCACTTGAGCTTACAGACGCCTGTGACAGTAGAGTCATATGGCTGTAGGGTCAAGCTTTAAACACTCATAAATCAAAGCGAATTTCCCCATAAGAAATAATGGAAACTCAAATTATTCATTACACAGCCCCAAAAAATAAATACATAAAAATAATTAACACAAAATATAAAGTAAAAATAAAACAAATTAACCTGCAC
>JAQMYJ010000037.1:24990140-25003580 GCA_030014305.1 Clarias laeviceps
TTAACTTTACCTAAAAAAGAAGTGCGATAGAGCAGTGTTTGCTTTAGAGAGTGTGTGTGTGTGTGAGTGTGTGTGTGTGTGTAAAGGCGAGAGGAGGAGTGGTGTGTGTGTGTGTGTGTGTGTGTGTGTGTGTGTGTGTGTGTGAAGAGGCACGGTTGTCCAATGACGCGAGCGCACACACATAATGGCATGCTGACACAGGGAGAGAGAAAATAGATCTTTAACCTCTCTAATGGGATTTTCTTTTGCTTTACATGCGCGCATACACGTATGTTAAAATAAACAGTATATATACAAACACAAAATAAAAGATGTTTTATGCACACACACACACACACACACACACACGTGGTCACTGTTATAGTAAACAGTACAGTACAGTACATATATATATATACTGTATATATACATGCACATGTTTGTGTGCAGTATGTAGTATGGTATGTAGTACAGTATGTAGTGCGTTATGTAGTACCACACTGGTTCCCTATAAATGCTCATTTTAAGTATAAACTACTACATTCCTATAAACAACTGATCCTACCACAAACAACCTAAGTCAACCTTTGTAATGTTATATTCACCCATTTTAATGATCCTTTCATAAAGCTGCATTTTATATTTTATGAATGTTCTTAATCTTCTGTTCTCTGTTGAGCTGTCTGTGTACTCCTGCTGCCTGCTGTGCTGCTGCTATGCTTTTAACCTTCCTGATTCATCCTGATACTCTACTCCTGCTACTTTTTCTCAGGTCCACATGAATACCCTAAAGGCTTGCACTTCCCCAAAACAATTTACGCTTAAGACACATCATCCTGCTTTAGTGGATAATCTCACCTGGATACTGGAGACCTGCACATCCTAATAACTGCTGCTGTATTCATCATCCCTGACACCTACTCACAATCTGATTATTAAATACATTTTGTATCATCTCATCACATACACCCTGGACTAGTTCTTTGTCTTTTCTTTTCGTGACTGTAAATTGTGTTTGTAAGTCTTACTTTAAAACTGGCATATTTGGCATATTTCTGCTGCCCCCTTTTTGCATCTTCATGGGTTTAATTCAGACATCGGAAAGTTTGTATTATGGTCATAATAGTGGTTTTAATTGCTTATGTTTTTTTTAACATCCGTTACCTGATTTGTGCAGGTCAAAATGGTGATGAATGAACTCAATTGAATTTTGAGTTCATGGTGATAATTATTATTATTTTTTTAAAGTAAGACATTCCTTATGGGGAAAAACATAGTTTAAGCAGAAAATTTTAATTACTGTGCATAACATTGCGTTACGTAACAATAGGAGAAATTTTATTTCAATTATGAAATACTGTGCATTTCTTGACCTCTCTTTCTAATTTAATTTTCCCTGAATGGAATAGTAGAATAACAGGTCAAGCACATACAGACACCTCCACAGTTAAAAGCTTTTAAAGACAGCAAAAATCTTCATGTAGAGAGCCATATAAGTTATTAAGCCATATTGGTTCTTTAATGAAAGAGATTTTGAAAAAAATAAAAGGTTTCATTAATTATAAAAGCAATCTCAATGAATGACTGTTCACACTCCTATTAATGATGAAACCATAATGAAACCTTATTGCCGTCTTACAAACCCAGCATGTCATCGGAAATGTATCCAAAACGGACCAGTGATTTTTGTTGCAGTTTGTTAACTCTATCAGAAGCTAGGGGTATTAGTGGGAAAACAGCCAAATCTTTCCCCGAACAAATGGCAGCCATCACTCTGTTTTACGTCATAAAACTTAATTGATTAGCCGCTACAGGAGCTCAAAAGTGAACATTGCTGTCAGGCAGGATGCTGATGTTGGTTTCCATTTATTCCAGCTTTTGTGTGGCATGCTGTTTGAAAAGCTTCGAAACACACAGCACCCAAGCTGAACATCTCACTTTTTTTCCACCCAGTCGTTTCTCTAACTCTTACTGCTCCCTTGCCTAAGAAGACAACTCAGATTAATGTTATTGACACAAGCATCCGTGCACCCATGGGTTTGCCAGCTTTTGCCAACACATGTGCGTGTACACACACACACACACACACACACACACAAACTTACACACACACGTATAAGCCGAGCCCCCACACACAGGCCCCTCAGGCACCTTTCATGCAAGGACGGCACAAGGCTAGCAAACGAAAATCCATATACTGAACAGACACAATATAGAGTTACTTTATACTTTATTGTGCTGCTATGAGGATAGATAAACTTCATCAACCTTAAGGGTTGTTGTTGCATCAAGCATGGAGGAGGTAACACTGGCTGTCCGAGATAAAGGTGAAAAACAGCAACATGTAACATCGCTGAAACCAATGTTGCTTGTAAAGGAAAAGCTGACATGGAGAAAGAATATGTCAGAAAGGGATTTAAAAATAAGAGACAGAGGAGTGCAATGCAGAATGGCAAGAAGGAAATTGAAGGAAATGGAAGGATGACTATCTGAACTGCCAGAATGCAAAGCATATTAGGCACTGCACAGTCAGATATATCTTAATCATGTTAAGTAGAAGACCAAGGGCCCATTATTGGCAGGTTGTCATCATAACCTATTCCACTGCGGATAAAAGAGGAAGCTCTTCTATCCGGTCATCATGTTCAATAAGGAAATCATGGAGCAGTTTAGATTGTATTCTTAAATGTTTAGAAGATGATTCTTAGATTCTTTTTTTCCTAGCATTAGTATTAGCGTGAGCTGCTTTCTCCTTACATAAAAAAAAATTAATTAAATTAAATTAGCAAATCTCATCCCATAAAATAATAAAATGAGTAAATCATAATATAAAACTACCAAACCAATAGATCATCGTGGCATGTAGTATACAGGCTGGTATTCATACATATCATCAGTTTCATACATATTTGACACGGCCACAAGAAAATATAATATCGTTGATGTGTTGTCCGGACGCCATAAAACTTAATTAATACATAACTTGATACAACAATATACTGCATGATTTAAATATGACCTTAATCTAGTTGTGTCAGAATTATTCCTAATAAAGATATATGACTGTACCATTCCCTTTGTTAGACACATTTGCTTATAATATATATGCACAGTGGCTATCGCACTGCTACGTGTTATTTTTTTGTTGCTGCATTTAGTCAGTAAAAACACTGATTAGATTAGTGAAGAATGGTGTAATATTGTCTGAGAAATATAATTTTCAAAAATTGGATTAGCATTTTCAACACACACATATGTGCACACACACACACCCACAAATACAGACACACAGACACACACTCACAAATGCCCACTTAGATGCAGACCAAACAAGTGGACTATATGGCAAAATTGTCTCCAGATACACATAGCGTTGTTATTGTACTATTCTATTCTTTCAGCTTTGGACAGATTTTTTCCCCATGCTATTCTATGCTAGACTGTTACGTTCTATGCTTTCAGATATTACACACGTATGTTATCTAAGAAGCTCCTTTTTTCCTGTATAAAAGATTATATAATTTTAAACCTTGGATTACAAACTCTTACATCAGTTTGTACACTTTATAAATCTTTAAGTAAGCATGCTTTTTTTATTATTATTTTTTGTTTTTGTACGGTATTGGTAAGACTTAATTTCCCAAGCTAGTCAATCTCTCTCGGCTCTCAGTACAAGAAGTGCTGTAAGAAATATTTTGTTAGTTTGCCCCATATGTTTCAAGTGATTCCAAGATTGAATCCATGGAGCAAATGAGTCTCCTTAATAGTAAGGGCACTCTTTCAATTAACTAGCGGCAGCAGTTCTGGTTATTCATAGACCTTGCTTTTACTTTTTGGTAGGTAGGATGAGAATGCAAAATTCATATGGGAGACAATGAAGTTTAAATGTTATAAGTATAGCAGACAATTACATTTGCTATCACAACATTCTGGTCAATAGCACATCCTTACCCACTGAAACTTTTTAAATGAGATGTATAACCTTTTAAGAGTTTAAAAACATTGTGAATTCAGATTACAACAATGATATTCCTATAATCAGAGTAATAGTTACTAGTCTTCAATGACAATGGCCCACTCTCCCACCCACTTTCAATTCTACAATATCACCGTCATTGGCTTTGTTATTAGTGAAGGAAAATTAATTATCAGTGACTGAAGCCCCCAGAGCTTTTGGGCTAGCTTAATGAGAAGGAATTAATGCTGCATTGACGAGGAAATGATACATAGCCAAAACTTATCTCAAGATATCAAGGATGGGTGGTAAAACCCTACCAACTTGTATGATACAAGAAATTCATGACTATATTTGTTTTATAAGTTTAGCTAAGAGTTTTGGTGTAGGTTTAATGTTGATGAAACTTTAGTACTGTGCACTTACTGAGAAGAAAGAGCTGGGGTGGACACTTTATGTGGACTTTGGGTGGACTTTTTTTTTTTAATGAAAGCATTGCCACATAACTAGTACATAGAAACCTTTTGGTGTTTTTTAATTGCACTTGCACACAAATACATACTGAATATAAAAAGAAAGTCATAAAACCGATAAATATGCAAAGACATAGATAATGGTGAACTTATGGAAAAAAATTTTGTTAGACAGTTCACCTTTATGTACTGTATACATGTATATGATCTAAAAAAAAAAAAAGTGATATATATATATCACTTCTTTTTCGCTTTTATCTCTGCGACTTATGTTTGTGTGCTTGTGCATTGACAATTCTGCTTGGAGGATTACAATTATTATTACAAACCCAAAAAGTAGTTTCAGAAGTTTTTTCTCTCTTTGAGAAATGTGTGATATAAAAGTTTGACCTTGCATTGCAAAGCATAGGCTTCTATTCATTTGACTTCTTTATTCAGTAGTAGAGTTGTAGTTGCATGCAAATCTAAATTCTAAAGCGGAATAGCCTGAACTAGTTGTTAAAGACCCTCCCCTTTCATACTGTATGAGAATAATAACAGTGACAGTAAATTAAAGCGGTATAGCCATAGTTGTTTCACATCTGAATGACTGGCTCCTATATGTCCCTATTAAGCATCCAGCCTCCTTTGCCCACATTATTATGCTCAGGCTGACAGTGCACTCAGAAAAGATCTCCCTAACAATAAGGCAGGCCTCACAGTTCATCGGGATGAAGCTAAATTCACAGAGAATGCAAGTCACCCCAATGTGTGCTGAATATTATTATGCTTGCCAATCACATTCAGCAAACCTGGCATGTGAGGTATAGACATTGGACGATAATGATGGCAGCAAGAGCGATGATCCTAAGACCATGTTTAGCAACAGGAACCTGAACACAATAGGAAGAGTCCTAATATAAAATGCCCCATCAGAGAGAGAGACATGGAGTAGTCATAAGTGATGGCTACTTTGCATGCTGGGGAGCAGTGTGGGACTGCAGAAGTAGTGGGTGGGTGGGTTGTAGATAAGCAGTAGAATCGTATATATCTTAACCAGATAACTAGAGGATAGTTCATCTTACGATTTGGTGATATGCTTGCACAACATTGTCATGGTCAGTTTTATCAGCTGTCTTGCACAGAATGTCCACACCCTGTTACCTCACTGTAGGCGACTTATCCGCACTGGTGTACTGGATACACTGTCAGAACAGCATGCACCTACAGCAAAGTGTAGTCTGCATTCAGAATTAAGAAAGGTTTTAATGATGCACAGACAGACCAATGTGCCAAGTCAATACATTGATGGTTGCCACACATTCTACATAATTCAGCATCTAGGAACAAAGTCCTGTTTGTCCCTCAGATATGGGAGTGATAATTTAGTGTCCCACTACTGCTTTTAGTAGCTGTCAGTACACCCTTGCAGTTTCTTTTTTCAGCATATAAGCTGTACCAAATGGGTGGTGAGGTTTGTGGGTATAAGCAGTGAAAAACCTTCTAGATGCAAGACCTAGCTCACATATCTTGTATGTCCTTAAAATGGCTGGACAGCGTTGCTCAGTTTCCAAGGTCGTTCTGTATTGAAATACTGCTAGATAGCGGCACCCTATCCACCCTACTATTTTTTTTTTTTATAAAATAAAAAATAATGAATCATTTGTCGCATGTACCTTATAGCACAGTGAAATGATTTTTTCATTCAGTTAGGAAGCTAAGGACAGAACGAAGGGTCAGCCAGGATACAGTGCTTCTGGAGCAGATAGGGTTGAAAGCCTTGCCCAAGAGCTCAACAGTGGAAGCCTGGTGGTGCTGGGGCTTGAACCCCCAAACCTCCTGATCGGTAACACCGTAACCCACAGCTTTAACCAATTAAGTAATCACTGGCCTATCCCTACCTACACTAAAGGTATATATAACAGAAATTACAGCACAGCACATCATTGAGTGATGAATGTCATTAACTTAACCTACAGTATAGGTGGGTTGGGTGTCTTGTCATTACTGTAACATGGAACAGTACAAGATAATCTGTACCTTTTTAGTCTTATTTGGAGGTGTACTGCTTTGATCTGGTGATAGCCAGATGGTCCTTTCAACGGACCCTACCAGATTCTATTATTTTTTTATGATAGCCCTTTAGATGAATCGCTGACTCAATGAGAATGTTACATTGTGCTATCAAAGTTGTACTTATTGCAGGAATCTGTTTCATGCATACACTATGTTGGACAGTTCTAGCATGCATACAGACATGCACAATGAGGTACAGTATCCAGTTTAAGTAGTAGAATAAAAAAAAAATTAAAAGTAGAAAAAAAAATTAGAAGAATAAAAAAAGCAATGCAAGTATTATAATGAATAGAAATCAGTATGCCAGGACAGGTAAGGACCTTTCCCTGCACTGCTATTGCTCCAAAATGTGTGTAATGAATTCAGAAGTTAGATCTGAGTATTCTCCATTTGCCTCATCCTAAATTTGAACCTTTCTGGTATTGGCAGCAATGTGAATAACATGGTCCTGTATTATAAACAGCGCAGAGTTACTCAAGTTAAGGTCAAGGATTGTACGTAACATCCAGAAAAACTAAGGATTTTCACAATCAAACATTATTAATATTGCATTTTGTTTGATCAAAATAGGGAAAAAAAATCTCTGCATTCTTTTAAGGCAAATATACATTTAGCGCTAAGGAATTCACTACTAGTTTTTGAAACTCTGTTACACTGTACCAACCATGACAGCTGAGGAATGCTTGATGAGGCTCCTACCAAAGGTTTGGAAGATATAGAGATAGCACGTGCTGTCTTTTTAAGCTTTTTAAATGCCATCATATGTGTAATCTAAAGGTATAAAATAAATAAAAAGCAGATAGTTCATTCACAAACATGAATAGTTAAACTCTCACTTACTCATCGTCTATACCGCTTTATCCTGTATTCCGGGTCACGGGGGGCCTGGAGCCTATTCCCAGGAGACTTAGGGCACGAGGCGAGGTACACCCTGGACAGGGTGCCAATCCATCGCAGGGCACACACTTATACTCACACACTCATTCACACACTACGGGCAATTTGGGAATACCAATTAACCTTACCTACATGTCTTGGGACTGTGGGAGGAAAACGGAGTACTCAGAGGAAACCCACCAAGCATGGGGAGAACATACAAACTCCATGCACACAGAGATGGGAATCGAACCTGGCCGGGAATCAAACCCAGACCCTGGAGGTGCAAGGCGACAGTGCTAACCACTACACCACCATGCTGCACCTATTGTTAAACTCATTCAACTGTTCAGGGTCATGCTATATCCCAAGACGCAACACTAAGCAGGAGGTGGGAATAAAACCTGGAAGGGGAACTGGTCCATCAGAGGTCACTGTAAACACATTCACACACTTACACACCTAGGAGAAATGTATATTAGTCAACTCATCTTCTGGCATGTTTTTTTGGATGTGGCAGGAAACCCACATGGACACAGGAAGAACACGCACAAAAATTCCACACAGGCAATCACTTGAGCACAAGATTGAATCAAGAACCATGAAGCAGTGAGGCAGCAACTCTACTTACAGGACCTTCACCCCACCCCAAGTTTAAGCTTCTTCTTCAAATAAAACAAGCATTTTTCCCCTTTTCATTTGATATCCTTAATTTCAAAGCTCTATTGCTTGACCTTGGCTGGTTTTCATAAAATACAAGCATTTTTTTTTTCATATGCATCTTACTAATCCTTTTAGGATACACTTTCAAACAAGGCAGAGTCTTACTTCATTATGTATAGAAAAACTGATTTTAAAGTATTTTATTGAATTCAGTCTCAAACAAAACAAAGAAATCAATAAACTGAGTGTAATTTAAGGACTAATTATGCTAGTTATGTATGTAAAGTGCTAGCAAAATGTATCTGAAATGCATCCTGTATGAATTAGACCATTGGATTGTTAATCTTTTTTTAATAATATTCAAAATGTAATTAGGCCAAATACATTTTGAAAACGATTTCTATATTGAAAATATAAAAATAAATAAAATGAAATAAAAAAATATGTAACGTTTGTATTGTTTACTGGTGTTTTATGAAGTTCCGGTTTTCACGTAGTTATATTTTATTTGATCTATTTTATTTCATTTTACAATAGGCAGTTAAAGCTCTTGGCAAATGGTTTGGTCTTATAGTAGGTCGTAAAGTAGTTTGAGTTCTCATAACACTAGGTGGGCCTCATAGGGAAAATGTTTGAATATATCTGGAACAGTTCATAGTAGTAACAAAAAATGCCTAATAATCACTAACTGAATAATAAAGTAAAAGTTTATTTAGGTAAATTTAGAGCGATATTATCAATTTATACAAAATTTATTATTCATTCTTAAATGCATTGTGCATATGTAGATACACATTAAAGAACCGCAATGGTTAATTTTTTGAAGTAATACCCTTAAAAAAGAAAGTCTGACTCTATCTACTGAGTTGTATAGCAGGAACTGACACAATGGGGCTACAGCATTGTCATTCTACTCACAGATCTTTAATTAATACAGTAAGTCTTGCAGTCTCTCTCTCTTTCTCTCTCTCTCTCTCTCCCCCCTTTTATACTCTAACAATAGAAAACTAAACTGTTCCTTAAGAAGAAGAACGATGGTTTCTTGGTTTTGGAAAGATGTGAAAACTACTAATCCATTATGAAAGTCCCCTGCAGAACACATTTTTGTACACGTTATTGTAGCTAATTTAGAACCTCATATTGCCAAAATGAACCTTATAACTGCCAAATAGACAGACGGATACAAAGACATCATAACTTTTAAAAAAGATTTAAGCACATCAGAGTGGAAATACTGATCAGAGGTTCAGTTCCAAATCCAAACTTTGGACTATATCGAGGCCTGTAAGATACAGTAAGACTTAGTTCTGTCACTGACATGGCTATTTTTCTTTACAGTGAAATGTCAGGTTGTCTTTTCTTGACTAGTCTTATTTAACAGGTCTCAGCTCCTTCAGCCTCAACTGAACCTATCCAAACACCCTTAGTACTCGGCCTAGTTTCCCATGAGGAATTGTTTTGTTTAAACCCACACAAACTTTTTTAGAAACTTTGACAAACTAGTGCCAGTAGGGCCATACTGAAAAACAATGGGATAGGTGTAAGGCATATAAACCTGGTGCTATTTGTTGTGAAGGCAAATCCATTTCTAGTGCTTTCTGGCTAGGCTTAAAAAAGCAAGTCTAAATAACACAAAGTCGTGTGAATATTCGGCATTATTGTACTGCGGTTATGCTGAAAGCTAGAGTAGGTCACTGAGTAGGTTGCTTTTGTCTTGTGGCCATTTGTCACATTTAACCATAAAACCACATTTGTTTTTACTCAAGGGCAAATGTAACATTGCTTAGTGAGTAACTTGACCTATGTCAGAAACATGAGGATTCATCCCAGTCCCAGATATTATGATTTAAATCTATCATTTGCCTGCCAGACCTACTAAATTAGACTAGCCAAAGGGAGAAAATGTGACTAACAGAGGAAAAAAAAAACATAGTAGACAGATAGAGAAGTCTGTGTATGCATTTAATTGCATTAAACTGGGTAGTAACATAGAGATAGAATATATATTTTCTTCTTCAAGCATGCCCTCTTCAAAACAATTAAAAACTGGATCATTCTGGCTAATAAGAAGATTAAGCCTCCTAGAACCATATGTTTCTGCAAGTCATTCCATTAGAAGAGAGCACTATACCCTACCCTACACTAAAGGTTCTCTTACTGAATTCAGATCCTGCTGATTGAATCACTATGTCATACTTTTCATTTGCTATAAAACAGATATATGTGAAGGATTTAGATTAAAAATAGTCTTATCAACAAAATGCTGCAGACTATCTTTCTTTAAAGTAAAGGTAATTGTTACGGGGATCAGTGTGGGATATAAAGGGAAGCACTAGACATGGAGTGGATGAAAGAGGAGGAGGAACCAGGTGTGGGAATTGAAACGGATGATGTTGCTGGTGCAGCTCGTGAGACAGGCAGATTAGATCAGATGCCGGGCAGCGGCTCCGCTAAACAGAAGGCCTGTCTCTTACAGACAGACACAAAAATGCTATAGCTTTCAGTGGGGGCCCTGAGATGGACAGCAGCACTCCAGGAGCACAGCACAAACTTAAAAGCTTAAAAGGTAAACTTTCTCTCAATAAAATTTCCTCTATGAACCTAAATAGCATAGCAGGCTGAAGCCCCCCAGAAGATTTTTATAAAGATGCACTACTGATTACTGGCCATCTTATTGAAAGCCCACTTTGTTGGCCCACACACTACATGAAAATACAGCCGTGGATTTAGAATGTTTATATAGTCGGTCATATAATAGAGATCACGGTCAGCGGATGGTGACCCTGGAAGAGTCATGCAGGAATAGACACTGGGTTCAGAGACATGTATACCCACATTGACACACAGAGTCAATTCATCTTATCCACTCTACATACTGGTATTTTGGCTTTTGGGTGGTGGAAGGTGTAGTAATTTAACCAGAAAATATCAATTACAAATTGTGTACCTAAACGTATAAGGTTTGTTCTGCAATATTATATATGTAGAGAAAAATATAGTGCAAAATGTATCACTGTACTTAATAAAGGGACTGCTGACGTAAAACTGTGTGCTTGGCCACCAAGGACTCACTATAGAGCAGATGCATCCCACTGTAGGATGGAAGTGCATGAACAAGCCGTCCAATTAAGTGAGTGATGTTTCTTTTAGCCATAGGATGAACATGTATGAGAACATTGTGTCTTGTGGGAAAGAGTAAACATACTGTATGTATTGGAGCATTGTATCTTGTTAGAAACAGAACACATTTATGGGAGTATTGTGTTGGTGGGAACACGATGTTGAAGAAGTGTCATGTAAATGTATATAAGCATGCATCTTAGAAGAGACGAGAAATGCTGTATTCTAAGTCTGGTGGCCTCAACACCCCTAATCGTCCCTGAACTAGCTACAACAAAGGAAACTAGAAAAACAGAGGGAACCCATATAGACATGTAGATAACCTGAAACCCTGGAGCTGTAAAGGACCCGGAGTTACAAGCAGCACTCATGTGCTGCCCATTATAATTATTGTTTTTAGCATTTGTTTTTAATCTTAGATCTGAATTTGTTAACTAAAAGGCCACGTCCTCTGTTTTGTCTAGTTGTGAATTCAGTTATGGCAAATCTGTCACCCATGTTTCCAGAATACAATACATGCTGGTTTCAGTTTTTTGTACCAAATAAAGATTCTTTCATATGAGTTTCACTGAATGTCCATCAAAACAGGTCTGTCTAGGACAGCACACCAAATAGATCAACACTTTCCCTGATGTGCAGAGGTTTTTGACATGTACACACTTATTCTGCATGTGGGTTCTAAGTTACATCTAACATTAGAGACTGCTTGTGTCTCTCTCTCTCTCTCTCTCTCACACACACACACACACACGGATTGGCTATCTCCCTCTCCTCTCTCTGTGAGTCCCTATTGTCATGAAGCTACTCCTTACCAATTGAACTACCCTCTCCTCCTGCTCGTCCTCATTCTGCCTGTCAGTCTGGCCCTTATCATTGATAACAGTACATGCCTGCTCTTCTCCATGGGTCACCACCTGCTCTTCTACGTTTGCCTGATGATGCTGTGCACACTTTGCCAATTCCAATGAGTTAGAGACTACTACAGCAGCCCTACAGCAAAAAAGGCTGGAATCTTTGCACATTTGGCAGCCCCAAACTCCAAACATTTAAACTTTTTTTTTAGCATAGCTTTTCTGCAGCACTTTTCCTCTTAGATTTGTCCATTTCAACACAAGACATAGGGGGCGGGTGTAAAAACATTTTATGGAGAAGCAGCAACATACTTCCTTGAGTATGTTAAGCTCTTACTTGCCTTTTGAACCAAAGCGCTGCTGTTCCTATATAATGGGCCAGTTTTTGACAAAACAAACAAACAAATAAACCAAACCAACTATTGTACAGTATCAGCCCTAAAGTGCATCAGCCTGCCCGGAAAATGCCATTCTGTTAGCTCCTCCTTCATCTGGTGTCTCATATTCCAGAGCTTATACTGAACTTAAAATTCCTATAGCTAAGTCTTGTAGTCTATTTCAGTACATGTTTCCTTCAATGGCGCCAAATTGTGGCATCTCGCAGGAAAACACACGCATTCTTAATCTGTATCCTATTGCCTTTTACTGTTTCTGTGTTGGTGCTGCCAAATTTCCTCCAACAGCAGTAGTGCCACCTGGAGTCCAGGAGGGTCTCTTTTATTCACCATTACTGCTTCCTCTGAGGCATCTTTCCACTTCTTGTCAGGCGTACTGGGCAGTGCAAAAGGCCTCGTCAGTAATGTACAGCTCTCAGGTGCTTCCATCCATCAAAAAATGAATTGCTTACCTCTGTGAGTGAGATATGCTGTCTCCACTGAGGTGGATCACCTTCTCAATGACAGGATCATTGAAGAGATTGATGCATAAGCCTGGGTTTTTCGCATCTTTGTCATTCAGTAGAAATCTCACAGAGGCCAGTAAGTCTATCACTGTGACCACCTTTCTCAGCCACACATGATTGAACGAATAATGTGACTTGTCTGTGATACACATATTATTAAGTACTGCTACATATACCCAACTGCATTTTGACTGTTTTCATTATGGACACAGGGTTCGGATTTTGTTAAGATCCATACAGTTTGCCCTTCTCACAAAGAATGATCACTATTCTGCAGGGCAGTATGTGGCCAATTAGGCAACCACTTCACAGCATAATTATCAGTGTTGAATTAACCATTGCATAAGTCTTGCATTACCATCCTTTATTGTTTTTATAGGTTAATATGAACTTTCATAAAGGATCAAAGGATTTATGATTGTGATGTTATTTATGTGCTTTGATTTATGCCCTGTAATCCCTAATGCTCAAAGTAATTAAACATATTGAGTGAGTACTGTTAACTTAAATAATTACAATTAGTTCAAATTAATAGACCTTGATGAGTATTTAGAACTTTTTGGTATT
>JAQMYJ010000037.1:25008914-25023799 GCA_030014305.1 Clarias laeviceps
TTTGGCGTGTTTGATACACACATGCTTCACAACCGGCAACATGACAAGATGTTCCCATAGTGTTTTCACGCAGCATCTCGTTCCCGCCTTTTCAGGGAACAGGGTTACAGCAAAGTAACCCGAGACGCTATCCTGAGTGCTCAGGATCTCAGATTGGGATGGAGTTTTATATTTTCACCAGACCATTACCCAAAATAACACAGGAGTGGCTTCAGAAATGGCTGTGCACTGACCCTTTCTGTTCACCCTGGTTGAGTTCCAACAATTCTGCCAAGAAGATTGGATAAAATTTCCAAAAGAAAGGTGTGCCAAGCATGTAGCATCATTCACAAGCAGACTTGAGCCTGTCATGCTGCCAACCAATTACTAAGTGATATATGCTAATATATGCTATATATATTGTTATAGAGTCAACTATTCTATTGTTTCCTGCATCCTTATGAAATAAATATGATGTTACACACTTTTGCACACAGCATTTCTATTTGAGAAAATCGTATAACTTTCAAAACAAAATAAACATCTGGGACTCAACCTGCACAAATCTGTCAATTTTATTAATATTATACCTAAAATATATTTAATACTTTATTAAAGGTTACTGTATATATAGCTACATGACTAAATGTTACAAACATAAATTTTTCAAGAACCACATGAAAATATACATAACTCATAAGTTCTTACAGTGCCATGACACAAAATGAGTTTGTGGAACTCGGAAACAAATCTCTAGTTTCTCAGCTACAAGTTCATGTCAAGTCTTAAGTTTTTACTCATGAACTTTAGATAATGTACAGTATATATACATTTTAGCTGTAGGCATTCTACTGCACATAAATAAACACTGTGATGTGATGTCTTTCTAGTGTATGCACTTCAGTGTAAAGTTGCACTAGGTATAATATTTAAAAATAACAATTCCACTCTTGAACTCACACTAATAATACATCTGTGTAAATGTATGGAAAAGTCAATCATCTAGCTTCACTTTGCCCACTATCAGATTAACTAGGATGTTATCCTTTCCCTATAAACAGCTCTTCTGCTTATGCTTTGAGGTAGTGACCAAAAAACTACAGTAGTTACATACAGAACATTCAGAAACCTGAGAAAACAACCACAGAGGATGCGAACCATGTGAAGTCTTAGACCTTCCAACACAGTCACCTAACATGACACAGAATTTGCAATGCAAATCTAATGATTTGAATAAAATTCACATAACAGAATCCACTTGAGCATGAAAGTTCTGTAAGCTAGTTGCTCTGGTATACAGAAACCTTCCCTGTGTCACAGTTGGGTTGCAATCTGCAGTTGTCAAGTCAGACATAATTGAAAGCAAGTTGATTTGTTCTGATATTACACTGCAGGTATACATCTCACCCCTACCTGTTTTTTCCCCAGCATGTAACAGAGACATCTATGGTAAATATATCTCTTTGATGGCTCCCAAAAACTTGTTTTACTGGCAATGGCCTATATCTCTAGCAAACTTGGTGTTGAGGTTCTTATACTGAGAATGAGTCCTTATATTTGAAGTGCAGCAATAGGCTGATAATACAGTCAGATTCAGCGAGCCTAGGGAAATCAGCACTAGGTGTCATTAGTCATCACATATTAGATGCCAATACTGACTTTTGGTGTGGCTAAATCTAAATTACAATAATAATTAAAATAATACCCATCACACATGGCAATAATGGGACGACATTCTCAGTGAATCTAGCCTCATGGCAGTGAACTATGTGGCCTGTTTTGGTGTTAGGATGCCTTTTTCAGAGCTCTCCTCAAGACTGAACACTGTAATGTAGGTAAGAAGAATGGATGTCTTCTGAAAGTCATGCACAGCATGCATGGCAGAATTCTGATGCCACCAGCCATAAAGGGAGACAGAGTTTACCTACCAGTTGTTCTAGGGGGAGCTCGAAGAACAGTGGCTGTCACAGCTAAATTAGAGCATAGACAATTTAGACATGTTATCCTCAGGGTTCTCAGATAAGGCAGGAAAATCTCTTGAATGTGCACTCTTATCCTGGGTCTGCTGAGCAGTGTACTGCTGAGATTGTTATAATTAGGTACCTAATAATGCAGAAACCATAACTCTCATGTGATAAGGGTAAACAGAATTCATCCCTGAATAGCTGAGTTTTCGATATATTTCCAGAAATAAAAAGGCTAACAAGATGGATACTTTAACCACACTGAGAAAATATGAATATCATTACTGTTCCACTTTTTATGGCTCTTGTTTTTACATAATTAACATTGCAATGAAGAACACTGTAATACATTTCAAAGGCTTACAGTAACTGACATAAAAGCAAAATGTTTTATTTTCTTTATTTATTTTTATATTACAATTCTAAATATAATAAATATGTCATTAATTCATAATAAAATTTGTTGTCTTAATTTATTGCTTAATTTATTTTATTTATTACCCAAGTCCCTAACTCAGGTCCCCATATATGGTATATTGTGATGCTGGTATAAGTTCTCAATAAAAATAGTTGAATAGTAAAAATAGTTGATGGACAGTTCCATCATTATGGGTTTAACATTTGGATTCCAACTGGTTAACACAAAGCCAAATTCATATGATCATTTACATTCTAGCATTTTATCAGAATTAGACAAACTTTTATAAAACATTACAGGATTTCTACAGCCTCAAAAAAAAAAGAAGAACGAAGGCTAGAAGAAAGAAAAATAAGCAATTGCAAAAAGCACTACACTTGTACCTTGGATAAAGACTTGAATAAAAACTAAAGGTGTAGATTTTAAAATGTCATTTTTTTTTTAGTTAATAATTTAGGATAATTTTGAGTTATGGACATGGCATTTTCACATTATTGATGTGACGTGTCTGAATCAGCCCTTTAAAAACTATACAAAGAGTATGCCTGAAAAATGAATTATATATGAAACATTTGAAATACTACTTATTAAAAAACTTTCTAGGAAATTATTTTATCAGCTGTTAGTGCTGACATTTCTCTCTCGTTTTCTTTGTAGTTTTCATAATTTTTGTTCCTCTTTTGATATTTGACACTCAGCATTGGACTTTATATTCTAATTCACAAGTAAAAGTGCAGTCAATATAAGCAAATGCAGGTGCAATATGTTCAGTCTATTATAGCTTGAAGAGCCAAATTATGAATTATGCCTAATATTTTCTCCAGTGGTAAGATTGACCTTTGATAGAAATTTCCCAGTTAACAGAAAATAGATCCCTATTTAATTAACTTCTCATTGAAATTTTACCTATGTCACAGTGCCAAGATCAAGAGACAAGGCATAATATCTGGCATTATGGGAATCGGACATACCAGAGATAAGCAAATTAAAAGTCATGATGTTCTACTGTAAGTTAACAAAAATCAGTCACATGACTTGTGTCAGCTGAAGCTTATTGAAATAAGGTAGCATTACAGCCTTGAAGCAACAACATGCTGGGTTTAATCTTGACTTTGGGTTAGTGTCTGTGAAGAGTTTTGCATGTTCTCACCCATTTGTATGGCTTTGCCCAAGGTTCTCCAGATTTCTCCCACACTGTTCAAAAATGTGCAGCTAAGCAGATTGGTCATGCTAAATTGCCTATAGGTATGCATGATGGTGCGACTCTGTGTGCATCGTGCCCTGTGATGGACTGACATTCCAACCAAGACCAATTCTCCTGTCTTTTGCCCAGTGCTCGTGGGATTGGCCTTTGGCTTCACTGTGACTCTGATTATGAAATTGAACAAATCCTTCTACAAGTGTTCTTCAATCTTGTTAGACATGACTTGGTGCTGTTGTTCCCTTTACATTATGTTTTACGTGTTTTTATGTGCTACATATCAATTTTAAAAGAAAAATACAACAATTGCAGTAGTTGAATTTTGTTTAAATTTATTAATATTTTTGAACTAAAACTCTCACTTATTTCATGTTTTTTTGCTTTTGCAGTTTTTTATGTAGTGACTAATTCTGGAATTAATGCTTAAACCCATTAGAGATCATTAAAAGTGCCATAATAACACAACAAACTTCTTCCCAGTATATCTATTATCTGCTCTGTAAATTGAATCAGATGTCAGTAATAATATTTTTAACCAGTACATCAACCTTCTGCATTATACGAATATTACTCTGGTTTCCTCCCACAGTCCAAAGACATGCAGATTAGGCTAAATGGTGTTTCCAAACTCCCTGTAGTGTGTGTGTGTGTGTGTGTGTGTGTGTGTGTGTGTGTGTGTGTGTTTGTGTGCTTGTGTGCCGTGTTGAATTGCTAGTTTGATTTTTCACTACAGTGTTTCAGATTTCTAGTTTATTTATCAGCCAATGTAAGGGAAAGTTGTGATCTGAAATTTACAGTATGTAAATGTAGGAAAAGCTGAAAGAGTGACAAAAAAAAAACTACAAATCAAGTAGGTATAAAATAGTATACACATTATGCATACAGTACAAGTTACTGTACATACTGTATGCACTTTACTATACTAGTAAGTAAAGTGGAGATCCTGAGTGTAAGCACTGGAATATGGGCAGTGCACTATATGCAGTGTCTGAGCAGTCATCTATAGACAGTGACCCAGATGGCTTGTGTATACAGTATGCTGAACACTGAACATTTTTTAATATGCAGCCATTCTTCTGGGCTGATCTCAATAGACTACTGACTTCAGATGACCCAGAAGAAAAAGTTGACTGGTGCTAAGTCTGGTTCTAGTCAAGCTTTGTTAAAAAGATGTATCTGTATAAATAACATTATAAATTACTATAAATTATTAATTATTAAAACTTATTAATTCAGCTGCCCTATACAGTATACAGTGTGTCTAGAGACTGGACTGGACTAGGACTAATACTTGTATATTTATAGAGTAAGCAGCCATACTGATATAGTTGGTATAACTTGCTACTATTATACTGTACAGCAAGTTTGACAAGCACTGCATTTCATTTAGTTCAGTTTATTCCATGTGTTGTTTTTTTTAAGCATTCTTTTGTACCTTTGTGTTGGTCCAGTCCTAACATTATCTTTTACCTGATTGTTGCACCAGTTCATCCCTTGATGTTTGTCTTTACAGACCCAATTATCCTCTGTTTTGTGGCCATGTCTCATTCATTGTGGTTTCTGAACTGTGGTTTCCCATTCCCTGTTCCCTGTTCTTTGTTTTCTGTTAGACCACTTTTGATCTGTGCCAGTATTACTGTTCATGATTATTGATATGCCTATAATTACCCTGCCTATACTGTACAGTACCTCAACTCATACTATGTTTTATGATTGTGATAGGAACAGGTTTATTCTACTCACTTGCGTCCTGGCAATTCTAATTTTACATTACACCAGTGCAAGAAATTTTTTTTTTACTTTAACATGGATAATAAAAAACATGAGAGTGTGTGTGTGTGTGTGTGTGTGTGTGTGTTTATAATAAAATTTTACATCTATCTATCTATCTATCTATCTATCTATCTATCTATCTATCTATCTATCTATCTATCTAATAATAATAATAATAATAATATCTCTTGATATCCATGTAATCTAATTACTTAACTTTGTTTAGTTGGTATTTAACCTACAGTAATATATTTAACATTATTATTTTCAGGGGGTGCATAATTTATTTTAGTTTACTATTTTACATGGTTTAAAATTTACAAAATTTTTCATGTAATGTATTGTTACCAAGGTACCACATATTCACTTATTAACTTTTACTGCCATCATTTTCTTGCATAATGATTTATTTCAAAGCACACTAACATAACTTTCTTCACATAAATCCTGCAGAAGCATAAATGTCTCTGCATCGAATCAATAGTTAGCTCTTAGTGAAGCACCCCTTTATCCCTTCCTTTCTATCACAACCCTACCACATTCACTGGGTGACTGGAGGAGGGCATAATTGCAGAAAGCTTTCGGGTTTGATTAGTTAGTGTGCAGCTTGTTAATTCACAGCTAATTAAAGGCGTGGAATGAGATGAGACACAGGGCCGACTAAATAATTGAGCTGAGCTCTCTTATACACAAATAAAATCACTGGTGTTGTCATCTCAACCAGTAATTGGACAATATTTATTCACATCATGCAATTTCTTTTAAGATATTGTCTGCAAAAAAAAATCTTGTTGACTGATAAGGAGACAAATTATTATTTTATTTAAGTGTTTTTTTTAAACCTTTTATTTAACATGCTTTCATAATTCAGACTCTTGACCAATGTACCTCAACCTACTGTACAAAATTAGCTTCTAATTCAGTACTTCTTTTTATCTATGTTCATAAACCATATAGATACCATTTTCTGATTATTCAGTTGTTAAGTTTGAATTACCCATAATTCCTGTTTGGGTATTTTGTTTGGTGGAGGTCATTGTCCCTTGGCACACAGGGTAGTCATTAAGCCAAAAACATCTAAGGCATTTCCTGTTATGTGGATCACAATAGCAGACATTTTTTTATATATTAGTTTTGCCGCACATGGTCACCCTGAATGCTTCTATCCATACTCATTAAATGGCAAAAAAAGCAAAAGATAGCATTTCCTCATGACTTTCTTCTTTTGGCTCATCAAGAAAGCATAATAAATGTCACCACTATCACAAAAGTAAAAGGACTATGGTTGTCTAAGAGTAAATGGAATCTAAAAATCAAATACATGAAACAGGAAATGAGCATTAAAGTTTTGGGAAAATAAACAAGCATCTTTTTTTTGCAACTGAATTTGTGAGAATTCAGTATGAAGTTTTTTTTAGCGTTGCCTCAAAAAGCTTGTTGTACTGAAAACAGGACCGCCACAGTTGCTCACCACAGTCATTTTTCTGCCTTCTGTTTTTAGCACTGTAATGACACATTTGGTCCTTTTGTTCATTTGTGTTCCTTTGTGCTTCACATGAAACGTTTGTGAACAGTTGTCTAATGGAACAAGACAGAAGAATAGTTAAGTAAAGAAAGGTAAAACAAAGAGTCGGAATGGCAGTTTCACTGTCACACATAAATGCAATTTTTAGTCTCAAAAGAGAAGCCAAGGAATGTAACCTATAGGGTGCAGGATATAAAACCTCTGAGGGAGAGAGAGAGAGAGAGAGAGAATTAAAATTAGAATTGTAAAATTAGAATTCTAACAGAGCTTGTGATAATCCTGATATATCATCGTCACACATTTGCTTGGCCAAGTTGGATCAGCAGATGGCATGCCCAAAATATTAAACATTCCTCAGTCTTTCCTACAAGTCACAATCAAACCTGTTTTAATGTCATTCGTTTAGGTCTTAATGCTCAGAGTCTTAGCTTCTTTCTTTTGCACCAAAGTTAAACTTCCTTATAGTCTGTATCTTTTTATACCAGATTGGGTGACATCAGGGTACAGTCAGTGTTTTCAGTCATCTTAATAGCTTAAGCAAACATTTTAGACCTTAGTGGCAACCTTTTATCACTTGTAAGAGAAGCTTTAATGTGCATCAAATGAAATGGTGGAATAAGAGCCTGATGATTCGCAGCAGTGTTTAGCAGTGCCTTGGCTATTGTCAGATGCCTTCCTGCTAGTTGAAAGTTGTTATTTGACCTTTGTCATTGCGTGCACTTTACATTCATCTCTTTGAATTTTTATTCACCAGCACACACTCCTGTAATGCATATGTGTTATTTGCTGCATTTCTTGGCTGACATTTAAGTATGACTCACCAAGGTATGTGAGTCTGACATTTTTGCAATAGGGTGGTGGTCCTCTTGGCTATTCTTATAGACCCACATGCTCACATTAATGCCTGAGTCTCTTGTTAGCGGCAGGTCTTTATGCAATTTTCATGCAATAAAGATGCTTGGTGCTTGGTGTTTTTAAACATTCTGCTGATTCCTGGGTATGTTCCCTTCATTATCCCCCTCTTGAATTAAGATCACATTAGTGAATTGAATTAAAGAAACCTTAATTATCCCCAAAGGGGCATTAAACGGCTGGGCATATTGACCATCATTATCAACAAAGCAGAAAATGCATACAGACTTAAAATTTGTATCAGACAGTTGCAGCAGTTAAAGGCTGTTTCCAGAGGTAGCAAAAAAGTTATTTAATAGATAAGTCAATATTAATGGGAAAGTGTTATCTGTATTCAAAGTAAGGCCAAACAGAGCTTAAGATGAATTCAGTTTAGTGAAATTTCCCAGATTTGCCTCTTAGGTTGCCTGGTTTTTTGTGTCAAGCTCTCTTTGGCAAGAGTTTTCTAATACTGTCTAGTGCCCTCCTACTCAGAATGTTCAGGTATAAAGAATAAGTACATAGATAGTTATTTTGTTCTCAACTGCAATAATTTATATTACATTACATTTACAAGCGACTTACATTTTTTTTCTCATTACACATCTGAGCAGCTAAGGGTTAAGGGCCGTGTTTAAGGGAAGAGAAGAGATCTCTTAAACAAGATATGACAAAAGCAACAACAGCAATAATAATAAAAAAAACACCACCACCACCACCATCATCACTGGTCAGAGGCTGAACTCTGTATAGTAGAAGATATATTGTTGAATATGTTAGTCAATTATATTGCTAGTCGTGATTAGCACTTTGAGTAGGTGGGAGCATGATTTAGTGGCAATCTGCAGAAGTTTGGTGTTTGGGGGCTAAGTGTTCCTGAGCATAAGCTGCGTGTGTACTGAATGTGGCCGTGAACAAAGAGAGTCAGAAAGTGATAAATGAGCTAGAAAGTTATTTTTTATCAAAACGTATTTAACCATATGCTTTTACTCTCAAGTTTGTATTAAGATGTGGCCTTTCATTAAAAACCATCAAAATATGTAATAAATCATATAATATTTAACATGTAAAAAATATAAATAAATAATCTTCAAAATATTCAAAATAAGTTGTATATATACTTACTGTGTTTTAAAAAAAATTATTTGTCTTTGATTTCCTGGATGCACATTAGATACTACTAGTGCTACTACTACTACTACTACTACTACTACTACTACTACTACTACTATTAATAATAATAATAATAATTATTATTATTATTATTATAATAATAATAAAGGATTCTACTAGCTTCTGGGCAAATTAATTATTTTCTAACATATTTAATATTCAATACACATAAATGGAAGACTTTATTAGGAACCCAGATGCAGGGCATTTCTATGCTAGTTCTTTATGGCATGGATTCTACAAGATGTTGGAAACATTCCAAGATTCTGGTCCATGTTGACATGATTTGCGTCATACAGCTCTTGCAGATTTTTCAGGCGCACTTTCATTCTGCAAATCTCTCGTTCTACCAAGTCCCAAAGGTGTTCTATTAGATTCAGATTTGGTGGAAAAACTACTGAAGCACATTGAAACCATGGTCATGTTCATGAAAGCAATTTGAGATGAGTTTTTTTTTGTGGCATGGTGCATTATCATGCTGGACATTGTCATTACAAGATAGATAAATTGTGTTAATGAATGGATGCACATGGTTAGCAACAAGTATCAATCAATCAATCAATCAATCAATCAATCAATCAATCAATCAATCAATCAAATCAAAATAAATGAATACATCTGGAATTTAAGCAATAACTGCAATTAATGGGTCCAATGTGTGCCAAAAACATTCCCCACACCATTACAGGCATGTTGGGTCCATGTATTCATGCTGTTGGTGCCAAATTCCGATCCTATCATCTTAGTGTTTTTAAGATTCATTAAGATTCATCAGACCAGGCTAAGATTTTTCATTCATTAGTTGCATTCATGAGGCTGTGGTTACGGCAGCCTCAAAGGCTATGTTTATGTGCATTCTAAGATTCTGTTCTGCTCTACACAATTGTACAAAATAGTTATGTATGAGTAGTCAGGCCATTCCCTGTTGATCTGTCTCATCAATAAAGTGTTTCCACATATCAGATACTAGTAAACACTAGAGATTGTTAGATGTGAAAAGCCCAGGAGATCAGTGGGTATAGAAATACACAAATCAGCCTGTTTGGCACCAACAATCATGTCACAGTCAAAATCACTGAGATCACACTCCATTCTAATGGTTGATGTCAAAGTTACCAAAAGCTGCTAGCTCATATCTGCATGACTTTATGCAGTATTATAAAATACTGCCACAGATTGGCTGCATGAATGAGAATGGGAATCTGTCCAAGTATGTAAAAGTGCTCAGTAAGTGTGTATGTGAAAAAAGTGAAAGCACTGTAGAAGGTGATTCAATTAAAATGGAATTACAATAAACAAGCACACGTACTGTAGCACCTGTTAATGAGAAATGAGTAAGTGTTCTGTATGGGCATTTATGCGTTTTTTGCAGTTTCCAGAAACAAACAAAGTTATTGTTTTATGCACTTGGTTTAATAAAGAAAATACGTGGGGTGTTCATGTCAAACTGGGACTTTTAATTAAAGATAGCTGTGTTCTTTAATTAAAAGAGTGAGTAAAAACTATCTTACTTTCTTTAGCAATTTAATCTCCTGCTACACTAATGCACTTATCCCAGCATATTACTCATGCTTGGATGTCATCAGGGTATAAGGTTTTCTAAGCACACCAGAACTGCAAACATTGATCAGACTGCAAACATCTGAAATGCTGGCTTCCCATATGAACCCCCATTAATAGCTCAAACATGAAGAAGTGAGGTCAAACTGTTTGGGGGATATAATGACAACCAGTTGAGTTCCTGCGGCGTTTGTGAATGATTGTGTGTGTGCAGTTAACAAAGACAGATGCATCTCTTCCGCAAGCTGGTGACAAGTTATCCGTTGCTTTTCAAGCATTATCTATCATTTGTAAACATTTTGGTACAGACAGCAAAATGAAATTTATTTTAGTTATATACTGTTAATATTCCTATACTGTACATGGTATGTATACATACACATACATGGCATGGGTGAGCCTTGGGTACCCATGACACCACAAGGCCTCTGGAGGATGTTAAGATAACCTTCGTGTTCTGTGGGCTGTGGGGTCGGGTTCTCCCCACAGGGGTAAATGAGCCTCGGTGCCTATGATCCTGCCTATGATCCTTAATTGTTGATCACTCACTCTCATCTCACTCATCGTCTATACTGTTTTATCCTGTATTCAGGGTCGCGGGGGGCCTGGAGCCTAGCCCAGGAGGCTTAGGACATGAAGTGGGGTACACCCTGGACAGGGTGCCAATCCATCGCAGGGCACACACACATACACTCACTCACACACTATGGGCAATTTGGGAACACCAATCTAATCTTTGGACTGTGGGAGGAAACCGGAGTACCTGCAGGAAACCCACCAAGCAAGTGGAGAACATGCAAACTCCTTGCACACAGAGACACAGGGAACCTCTCCAGAAATTGAACCCGGACCCTGGAGGTGCGGGGCGACAGTGCTAACCACTACACCACCATGCCGCCTCCTAATTGTGTGTGTGTGTGTGTGTGTGTGTACGCGTGCAGAGGTTGTGTGGAGGCAATGATGATGACTGACTGACTGTTTGGCCCAAACCCACAGGCTTTTAAGTTTGTGTTGAGGGACCAAGCTTTGACAAAGCATGTCACATTATGTCAGATCTAATGAGACCGAAACCACTGGGATGACTAGCAGTCTCACCTCCAACAGCAATTTTTATCAGTTTCCCCATAATTATCCTCCACCACTGTCTGATTCTTATCCATAAGGGAGATTTGCTAGGCCAGCTCAATAGCCTTGCAGAGTCTTACTGCATGTCTTACTGTCATGCAATAATTGACCATAACTCCAAGATGGTCTCATGATCGCAAAGGTTCATGAGTCAGCTTTTATAAGAAGGAGGTGTAATTTGTATTTAGGTCTTAGAGATAGTGAGCTTTTCTTAAAACTCCATTCATTTAAAATTGCTCTGATTTATTACAAATGCTGTGAATTTTATGTGGGAACGACGTTTTCCTCATCATTCTCCACCCCAGTTTCACAGTTACACATGGCACTATTTTTACTTCCAAAGAATGTCCAAGAGAAGTGAGCTGAGGCAGAGGTGGCAATGAAAACAAGGGAGAGAAATACATTTTTCACAGTTTACTACCAATCCATATTCATGTAAAACTATGTGCTCTCAAGTGTAAGCATCAGTAATCAGATTCACTTGCTGTTGAACATCTTAAGTGCAAACTGAAAGTGTATTATTGTATTATTGTAGAGTGTCCAATACTGGCCTCTGTTATGCTTCTTTGACTAAACCTCTCTCGCATGTACACACCCACCCACCCACCCACCCACTCTCTCTCTCTCTCACACACACACACACACACACACACACACACACACACAGATAAAAGAGACAGCTCCTGCATGCAAAGTGCACCACCTCTACAAATCACTTTGTCAAGCATGATTTTCACACTCGAGCTCCAGAAATATTACCCTGACCCCAGCCCACTCTGCATAAACAAAGTTCAACCAGACACGACCACTTCTACTGCTACTTACTTTGCTACATTGAAGATGTTGTAGTTTTTCTTAGCCTTCGTTCTAAAAATATCTGAACGCTTACTAGTTAACAAGAACAAACATGCTCAGGATGTAAAGCCAGGCTTAATGTTCTAGTGCAAATTACTTGATTACAAATTAATTTCAGGCATGCCGTGAGCAAAAGCTATGTTTGATCGATTGTTTATGTGTTGAACATTAACAGTATGCACTTATTTCACTCTACAGGACTGTACTACAGTCTAGGTTTTCTTCCATTTCATATTTAACATCATATTCTAGAGGATTTTGTATATCTCGGTCAACATAATACATTTTATATATTATGTAATTTTGATAATTTTTGATAAAAGACAATATGTAAGTAAATCATTCATCTAATGATTTGTGGGTCGGCTCTTCATGTAGCTATAATTTCATTTGACCACCATCACTAACTACTGTACAACTACAAATCTAAGAACAGCGATACTTTTTTCCAATCTACAATTATTCATTTTTGGTGAGTCAGTAGACTCAGATTTCTGTTCTTGGCTGACAGGAGTGGAACCCAATGTAGTTTTCTGCTGTTGTAGCCCATCCACCTTAAGGTTCAGAATGTGAATATTTGAGTTACCGTATCATTCCTGTCAGCTTAAACCAGCCTGGCTGTTCTTCTCTGTCCTCTTTCATGAATATAAGGGATTTCTGCCTGAAAAACTGCTCCTCACTAAAAGTTTTTTTTCCCTTTTTTTTAAACTCTAGAGACTCGTGTGTGTGAAAATCCTAGGGGCATATTTTAAAATATTCAAATTAACCAATCTGGCACAAATACAGTCAACGTCCCTGAGATCCCATTTTCCCCATTCTGACATTTGATGTGAACATTAACTGAAGCTCTTGACCTGTATTTGCAAGACATTATGCACTGCACTGCTGTGACATCATTGGTTGATTGGGTAATTGCAGACATGTGAAAGGGTATTGTATGATAGTTAATACATTCAAAAATGAGTCAGATATAATTCATACATTGTAGATTGTAATACTGCCCTATGCTGCAAGTATTAAGAAAACCTTCCTGCATTAATTTTCAGAGCTCATTCTTCTTCTTCTTCTTCTTCGTCCTCTATTTCCCATACAACATACAGTATTATGCGTAGGGATGCACAGGTCTGGAGCCTTTCCCAGAGAATTTAAGGCACTAGGTAATGCACAATGCCAACACATTGCAGGGCAAAAGCACACACACTCACATACCTATTCATACTGTACACTGCTGGCAATTTTTAAAAGCCAGTTTGCCTACAGCTTAGTCTTTGGACTGTGGGAGGAAAGTGCAATACCTGGAGGAAACCCACCAACCACCAAGGAGAACATAAAAAATTTACACAGAAAAGAGAGGCAAGATTCAAATAAGACGTAAAGCAACTGTGCTAAACCCTAAGCTACTGTGGTGCCTATCATAATTATTATTATTATTATTATTATTATTATTATTATTATTACCCATCCTGGACAAAAAAAGAAAGAAAGAAGGAAAAAAAAAGAAAACCGTAAACAACTAAGGAGATTTGAAGTAATTTTGAAGGAAGATTTTGAAAGAACTCAGTTAAATTTTTTTTTATCAAAACCTGAAAGGATAGGGCCAAGCTGTCAGTTTTGTGGAAAAAATGTGGCCGAAAAAAAAAGAAAATCATGAACAGAGATCACTTAAACACTTGATAAGGTTGCATGGTAATAAATACACAGTAAAAAAAAAAAATCAAAGCTATGGTTAATAGTGAAAGTAAGAGCATTTTCATATGCATACAATTCAACTCACAGGATTGGAACTAAACAGCTGTGTGGCCCTAAAACCACGTTAGAGAGACTAATCGTTAAAAAAAAGGCTTTAATTTGCTAGGGATCATAAAGATTAGACTTTGGAAGAATGCAAAAAAGATCATGTGGTCTGATGAGTTCAGACTAACCCTATTCCAAAGCCATGAGCATGTCAGGGTAAAAAGGGATGCACAAGAAAGAAAAAAAGAGATCAACTGATGACTTTAATGTATGGAATGACCAGGTTGTCACATCTATGAAGTTTTTCTTCTCTGATGACATTATTATTATTATTATTATTATTATTATTATTATTATTATTATTATTATTATGTTTTCTTTTCCATAAAGAAAATTCACTATTAAGTATTAAATACCATCTTGGCAATTTATCTTCCTTCTCTGTTGTTTGGAATTGAACTTCTACCTTCGAGCAGAGAACATCCGACTCTGTCAGTTCATGTCTTTCCTAATTTAAAGCCTCACTGTTGACATGGACTAGATTAGACTGAACCCTGTGAAACCCTTTTCAAACACTCTCTGCTAGTTAAACACACACACACACACGCACGCACGCACAGACACACACACACGCACGCACGCACACACACACACACACACACACACACACACACACCCTCACACACA
>JAQMYJ010000037.1:25051207-25066505 GCA_030014305.1 Clarias laeviceps
AATGAATAAATAAATAAATAAAAACTTTGATAACTGAATCATATACAGCTTACTTTTTATGCCATTATGCAGTAACTGAAATCTAGCTTGCAACTATTCCTGTGTGTTAAAGGAAAATATGTCTGCAGTATATTGCGTAAATCCGTAAGTCCGTATTTGGAAGTTTATACGTGAATACAGCATGCTGTAGCCGTATGCTGTATTTGGAAGTTTTCTTCAAACAGCTGATGCTTTGTTAAGACTATTTACAAAAATAGCGACATACATACTACAACATGACGGTAGCATTTTATTCCGAGAGAAACACTCGTAAAGCTGAACCTGGTGTGCTTGCATCCTTGATAAGATTGGGCATGAGCCTGCTTTTTGGTGATCGTTTTCACCAATTTTAATTTGTACCTTGGAATCTGTTCAAACTAGCACATAAACAGGACTTTGGAAAAGCAGTGAGCAAAACACCAGGTATTTCGCTGTCATCTTAGCCCTGAAAAACAACTAAATAACAAAACTCATGTAGAAGAGGATGACATTATTCGATAGAAAATATCACTTTAGAATTATACCCTTTCCAACTATTTGATATTGTCAGCAGGAGAAGTTTGTATGTTTTTCTAGGTTCTCTGGTCTTTTCTTTCCTGGAGTTTGAGTACTGCTGACTCTGGTTCATCATAGAACACACCAGTTTATTTTGCAATGTCTCATCCACAAGGAGGTACAGTATGCCTCCCCACTCTCCCAGGGTGCATGTGGTGCATGGTACATAGTATAAACTCTTGATTTATCCAAAACTAGTAGCATTTTCTATATTCTATATTCATTTTTTAGACTGTAAAAAAACCCACTTCGTTAAAAACTTTTGTTTCAGTAATGAACTCTTTTTCTGATGACCATCTCTTTTACACTGAGTGAAACAGATATAAAAATAGAATTAAATAAATAGATAAATAAATAAAATGTTGTGTGTTGAATGTGTGGTGAAACACACAACATATTGCACTTTTACCATCCAAAGGGTTCCCAGGCCGAGCTGGGTTTCCTTTTGAAAAAAATAAAAAAATAAAATAAAAAAAAAATAATAATAAAGATTAACCAGTCAGATAAGGCTATTTTCACACTGTTATTTTTGGCTTCCCTAAGGGTTAACCAATCAGGTGAGTTTACTGTCATACTACTGAACAAACTGTGTTGCCAGATGCCCTTCTACATCACTGCCAGCAAACATTAGAAAATGCAGTTATGGAGGAAAGAGGTTTTGGATTTTTAGTTATTATAATAATAATAATAATAATAATAATAAAATCAGTTATTAGTAGGGTAATTATTATTATTATTATTATTATTATTATTAGTAGTAGTAGTAGTAGTATCATTATTTTATAATGTTTTTATAAATAATTTCCTTGTCTTAAATTTTTTATTGTGCCATGCTTGCCAGGATTACCTGCATACTGTAGATTAATTTACTGTAGTGTCAATTTATTGCAACGATTTAAATAAGAAAATAAGAAGTATGGAATAAATTTGTTTGTCAAGTTCATACAGTATAACAGGGTTTATATAATTTATGTGTTTAATCCATGTAGTCTACTGAATATTTTGATATAAATGTAAATTTTATGTTTCCTGATTTAGTTTGTAGTAAATGTTTCTTTCATTTATTAGTGAGTCTTTGCTGCACATTAAGCATCTGGTTATGCATTTGGGAGGGGAGTTGCATAAATTAAATGTTGAGAAGCGTGTGAGAGTGTGTGTGTTGATAAGTGCAAGCATCAGATGATGTGCGTGTGTTTGTGTGTGTGTGTGTTTGTGCGCGCACGCAGATGTGTAGCAGCAAGTTTCTGATAAAAGGCATCTGCATAATGCAGTTTTGTGTAAAATAGAAGTTCATCTGGTTACGTTCGTCTGCCTGTTAAAGCAGCAATGTATGTTGTACATGATGTATGATGTACAACACACACACAAACACACAAACACACACACACACTCACACTCACACACACACACACACACACACACACACACACACACACACACACACACACACACACACACAGAGTGAAAATACACCAGGATACATGATTACTTTAGATTAATTCATGAACAAAAAAGAATATTAGTGGCAATATGAAAACATTGCTGAAAATAAGTGAAATAATTTACCTCATCATATTTAATCTCATTTTTGTTATGTTTTTTTCCCCTTTAAATTATGTTCTATCCATAGAAACTTACCAAACCTATTTTGAATGTTCTGCCTAAAACTCATCTGCATGGATCATTCATGCTATTAACAAATAGAAAAACATGTATTTCAAGGTGCACAATCTCATTGCTAATAGTGTAGAAATCCATGTACCTCATCGTACAGTCATTATATTTTAATTGAGTCTAGAATGGCTTGGCATTTCTCATAACATTACACTTTGCAATGAAACTTTGAGCTTATTATAATGTCAGCAAAATTACTTAGCAAGTATCATCCTTTTGAAATGTTATACTTAGTGATTGAATCATTAATGCATCTCTATTTTTCCATTGCAGTTATTTCTACTAACTTTCTCTTATATGATGATTATGTTTCCTAAAGTAACTACATATGGCATACAGAAAAGGTGACATAAATTGTTAATTCATTGAACACTATTAGAACACGAGCAGTAAGTGTGGGTGGCACAGTGTCATAGAAATTTATATGTTCTTCCTGTGCTTGGTGGGTTTCCTCCAGGTTCTGAGGTTTCCTTCCACAGTCCAAAGACATGCAGTATGGGCTAATTGCCATTTCCAAATTTCAAATAGTGTGTGAGGAAACTTAGGTGGGCATGCTTGTGTGTATTGTGATGGCTTGGTACCCATCCGCAGTGAACCTTGGTATAAGCTGAGTCACTTGGTATAAGCTCCCACAACCCTGTACAGGTATAGAGAATAAGGGAGCATATAAGTGTCATATGTGAAAGAATAAATTTGTCCAGAACTTTGTTCCGTATAACTTAATAAGTATTAAAGACAAGATAAGTACATTGGGCAACTTAAGTTATGAAACAGAATAAATGTAATTGCTACCAACACTCCCTGAGTGCACAAGGAAAAAAAATTCTCTTTTATTGAATGGACATCTGAGGTCACAGGCTCACAGTGCATTGGCCCACCCTCAGCGCTTACCAAGAATCAATGTCCTTGTTTCTATTTTTATGTCTTGTTTATCACAAATTACTCAAGACAAGTGTTGTCTGGGGAGCACTGGCCTTGCAAATGATAGAATGAGCGATCGAGTTTTCACCAGGAAATTGTTAAAATGTCCTTCTTTGGTAAAGTAGTATTACATTAAAAAGTCCTATTTATATTTCCTTGAATGGGAATTTGAATATATCTGAGGTATGCAAAATCTAAACTCTACATAATGACCAAGCTAAACAACTAAAGGGATCATATCACAGCTTGCTAAACTTTGCACTAACAAAAACATAGCATGTCACAACATTTCAACCCTCCTCTAAACCTTAATAGCGGGAGTCGGCACTGTTTTCACAAATCTTGCAATTTCTCCAAATTGTAGCGAAGCTGCATGTTAAGGTGAAAGTTAATCAGCATGAGTTGAGTTGCCCAAAACATGCCACATCATTGCTTGTTGAACATGTGCACATATCACCACCCACCCAGAGGCAAAGGTCAGTGTGTAGCAGAAGAGACATGAAGCTTTGTGAATCCCTGGGCACATTGTTGGCAAGATTGCTTAAACTCTTGCAGGCCTTGAATGGAATACTAAGTGCCAGAGTCTACAGATGGCTGTCAAGACTACTGTGAGGTCCTAACCCAGATTTCCCACCAAGGACAAACACATAAAGAAGGCCGAGTGTTTGCCAACAGATTAACCAAGGCATTAAAATTCTGACACTCCACTTCACCTTGCGTACCGTTTCACATGGCACCTGGTAGGGTGACTTAGGATGAACCTTAACCAAAGGAGGCAGCCTAATGAGTTGTAAAATAAAGATATTCCTAATCATGCCTGGACACCAATAAGAGATGCAGACCAATACCTCACGCTGAGATGCTTATTCACTCCAAAAACGTCCTTGGACTATTTTATTGAGTTACGGATTAGCATGTCATTGCTAAGGACAGGAAATACAAAGCGGTCAGCATGTGCCCTTGTTTAAGTGCAGCATATTTTTTTTTCTTCTGTGGTACAGACAGCAACTGGTTCAAGATGAAGACCGAAAGCCTTGTTATTTCCCAAGCATTACAATATTATAGTGCCACTGTGGCCTCCTGCTGCTTTTGTAAAATGAATGTGACATGCAACGGGTCATCTCTGACCTTCCACTGTGAAATTGCATTCCACGTTGAACCTAATGTTCCAAACTCATGGAAAATGTTTTAGCTTTAATTCTGGTCCTTATCTCTTCTTGCAATATAAGCCAAATATTAAAATATAAAAGAACTGTTTATATGTGTTGGCATGTTTGCCATTGTAAGGTGATTTGTTTTATTCTGCATTTGCTTTAATACACTCTATCAATGTCAATGGGCTCATATCTAAATTAAACATTATGATGTATGTATGTTAAATGTTAAACACAAACAAATATTTATTTACATTCATAAGCATGTACCAAAAGTAAGGACTGAGAGTCAACCCTTTAGTAATATCAACATCAAATGGCCCTTATTCCGGCTTTATGAGAAATAAAAACAAATCAATAATGCAGAGGCTGTTTATTCATAAGAGATCTTAAGCTTGAATGTAGTTTTTATTATTTCTTGTTCAAAGTGATGGTAGAAGTTACCAAAATAATCTGTCAGTCTGTCCCTCAGTCATTGAATCTTATTCATAAAGTATATGTAAAAAACAAGAATTGGCGTACAAATGTACAGTATAAAATAGCCAAAGATAAAAATGCTACTTTACGAAAGTTTGATTTTACATTTGCTGTGACTGAGGCAGCAAACCTGATGGGAAGCAGTTCTATAACCTTGGCACGGCCACTGCAAAGACTCATCTGAAGACCTTAGAGACCTACAGTACAAACATAACAGCACAGTAAGAGAGTAATGGCATAGTAACTCAAAGATTTAGAGAGGTGAGCTACACTGTTAAAAGCTTTAAAAATAAACAGTAAAACCTTAAACTGGATCCTTTAATAAAGCCAGAGCAAAGCTGCCAAAACTCCAGTCTTTGTACTTGGTGCTGGAGAGTTATCTTTTAGTTGCATGTTCCACTGTGAGTGAGTTTCAGAAGCTTCAATAATGGCAAAAATAAAATAAAATAAAATAAAATAAAATACCCCCCCAAGCAAATTACAGTAACTCACATGACATGAAATAAAATCATAAATAATGTTTTCAAAGTCTTGACAAGAAAGAAATTACTTGACTTAAGAAATTTCTCCAAGTGAATTAAATCTTCTTGTGTCCTCCATGACAGTTGATTAGCTGCTCAAATCTGAGGCTGCAATTAAACAAAGCATTAAAATATTTTACATGCAGTCTAAAATATTGCAATAGTACTTTAAAGACATTGCCAGTACAATTAAACTAAATATTAGTAGGTTTGAATAAGCTTTGAATAAATTTTTTTGAATATAGAGTATAATATCAGATTTTAGTATCAGGTCATTATTCGCCTTGCACAAAGCTGAGTCAATGCTATGAAAAGCTTTAACACCAGACTGGAAAGTTTTAAAAAGCTCATGTCTCGTCATATATGTGATCACAGTTGAGAGACAACTACTTTTGGCAAGACTTTAGAAAGTAAAGGGAGCTTAACATCTGAAAATTGGTGAGAATTTTTGGATTAGGTTCTTATTATTTTATTTTTTTTAAAGTCAGGGTTTCACTACTGCGTTTTAAAAAAGTAATAGGAACAAGGCCAGACATTACACAGGTGTTTGTCATGAACAAGACCTCAGGCCTTTTATTATCTCTTTTGGGAGATAAAAAAGGATAACACCCCGTGGAGATATAGTGGGCTTCATGTGGGGAATATCATCTTTTAAACAAGAAAGAAAAAAGATTGGAACTGATTAAAATCTGCACAGCGCTCTCGGTCAGTTAAATGATTATAAGCAAAAGGTATAAATATAGCCTAATATTTTACTTATAAAAAGTGCCAAAGACAAAGAGACTTTGCATCTTTTAGAGGACAGCTCAAGGCTCTGACAGACTGGAATTTAGATCCATAATAGCCTAAAATAACTGAGAAATACTTTTTCCTGTCAGTTTTAACAGGTTTCTGGAATGTAATCAGCAACATCTTTAGAATTGTACAACATATTTGCAGTTAGTCATTTTGTCTCCATTTACAATCTGTTTATTTACTCCTTTGCCTAAGTGCCCATACTGTCATTCTGCCATGGCTGGAACTTGAAGCTAGTTTGTCAGGTTGAGGATGGTAGAACAAGATAAATGAAAAAGATAAAATAAAAAAGGCATACTAACTCTGCCTGTATATTCAACATAATAGCTACAGCTATTATAGGGCTTGTCTAAGGACTTGTCTTTAGATAAGCTTCCAAAAAGTGATTACCACTAAGGGAATTTAAAGGCTGATATACAGTATAGGCAGCATAGTAACTTAGTGGATAGGATTATCAGTAGTAGGTATAATTATAGATTAAAATAAGAAATTTACTGTTTATTTTAAGGCAGTCTGAACACAAGATTCACAACTTGATGGTAAATTCAGTTTTAACAGCTGCATTTAACATTGTTGCATAGGCACAGAGATCTATGCATATCCAAATTCCCAAAAACCTCAATAAGCTGAAGGATTTTTGTAAAGAAGAATCGGCCAAAATTCCTCCACGATGGGGCAAGAGATAATTTTATTATTTACGATTCCTTTAAGTTATTGCTGCTGAAGCTATTAAATCATGAGGATACTTAGTATTGCCCAGATTTTTTTTGGGTTTATTTTTTGTTAAATAAATGCATGGTGTAAAGTTGTACAGCATGTTGTTACTAATACTAAGACCTGCTACAAGCAGATTTTTTATTTTATTTTCTTTTGCAAAAAAAAAAGAAACCCACATAGAATTAAAAAGGGTGTTACTAACATTTGAACATGACTGTAGTGCACTAGGGTGTACATTCCCTTATTCCACACACAAAATAATACCCTTGGCCAGGGGTTAGGGAGTAATTAGTGATTCAGCTTGGTGTTAGGAGCATTAGCTGTGAACGGAACAATGATGGTACAGAAACAATTACTCAGTAGACAAAGAGTTGTTTAAGATGACATAATATTATCAGATGTGTTTTCTTGCTAAAAGTGCTTCGATGACTGGCTTTAAATGTGGGTTTTGGCAGGTAGCTTGCGCTAGTGATGGCTCAATTTAACTGCATGAACTCTAAATGAATACATCACGTTTATTGGATATTTATTGTGTTGAATTTATTTATTTTTATTATGATTATGCTAGCTGAGATAAAATGGTGACTACACAAGCAATCAGCAACAGGGCCTCATTTGTGCATAGGATTAGTCTTATCTCCTTGCTGGATGGCTGATAACCACAAATCTTATTTCTTCTGTCAGTGGCAAACTGATAAAACTGTATTTGTGACTTGGTATATTACACATTCTCAAGCACAAAATGCGTTTGACATTGTAAAACTAAAACTGTAGACAGATTGTTAAACAAAATGGCTCCTGGGTTGGTTTTACATTGGGTCTAACATCACTCCCAAGTGCTCTATTCATTTAGAAAATAAAATATTTCTACTAGTTCTTTCAGTCCAGACCCCATGAGAATGATGACATGAAGTACTTGTTATAAGTACATGAAGTACTTGTTGAGTTGATAATTCTTTAAATTATTATTTTGGAATTAATTTTATTTTCGATTTATTTTTTGTGTAGCAATGGCTGTACAAGTTTCTCATCATCTTTGGAAAATTTTAATGATTTCGATGATGACTTCTTGCTGATTTCTGTGCTATTCTAATTACTTAATAAGTGATTGTGTTAAGGTAACAAGCTTGAGTTAATGTTTGGGTCTAATGTAAACTATAATGGATGAGTCATTATTGAAGGGGTGTTGCAAGCATGCACACAGTGAATTCTTCTTCATCTTCTTCTTGATCTTTTTAATAATAATAATAATAATAATAATAATAATAATAATAATAATATCACATTTGAAATAAGGAAAATGACTATGGATGAGGTCTTTGGGGACACCCTGTATAAGATAGAGAAGTAGTTTATGGTAAGATAAGTAGTTTGTCTGTGTCTGCCAAACAAGAATCCCTGTTTATTTTTCATGATGATGTTACGTGTTAGATGTTATTGGGGATGATCTGTAACATTTAAGTGAGGTGTTTCTGCCACTGGGGCAAACCATGAGGAAAATCCGTGAGGCAAATGAATAAGGATAACAAAAGATATTTTATTTTAACCAATTTCAAAGAGTAAAACAAAATATAAAGTAAAGAGAAAAGGAGGAACTGAGTGACACCAAAAGAAAAAAATTATCAAAAGCAAAATGAATTCCAATAACAAAACCCCAACCCAATTAATCTAACTGCCAAACGAAAATGTAGAAATAAAACCGAAAGCTTCGGCGCATGCGGCGCCCCAACTAAACTACCCTTAACTAATAAAACAAAAATACAAAGGTGGTGGTCACTCCTCACCTATCACAAGACAATTAACTTTAAGCTACCAGTTTACCTGTCTCCTTTCTCTTGGTTATCTCAACAAGACTTATAACAATCAAACTACATTAGTCAAAGCAAAACAGTACTTTATATTTCACAAGTGTACCCACATTTAAACGAACGAAGGCAAGATCAGGCTAACGCAGAATACAGACTAAACGTAGCACAGCTTAGATCATCGCAACAAGAACGCAGTCGACACAAAATGGACAGTCACCCGCTGGCCAGAAAGCAGGAAGACTGACAGCAAGTCAAGGAATCCCCGCCTCTTTTATAACGACAAGTCCACGGTCATTGGAGGGTTGGCGAACCGCGGACAACCAATGGGATCATCCTATACACTTAGAGAGAGAAGACAAGGAAACAGAAAGGGAACGAAACAAAACACCAAAAAACAACAAATACACCAGGGAACGTAACAATGAGAAACGATTATTGCAAAGGACAGGGACATGCAAACATTTTAAGTTTATCTCACACCATGATTTTTGGTGTCACCCATCAGGATGTACCACAAAAATTGCTAAATATTGTTATTTAACTCATCACAAATTCATGCTAAATTTGGAAATTGTTTCCAATTTTACTGATGCATTACAAAAAAGAAAACAAAACTGCACACTAACAGTTTAATACATTATTGCAGACATAGTTTCTTGTAAACTACTTTACAAATCCAAATGATTTTCTTATATGAGATACTTCTCAAGCTTACCCTTGCCGTCCATGAATTTGATGATGTGTATCTAAATGGTGATCATGCTAATTTAACAAAACAGAATTTTCTTAATTTAATTACTTGCAAAAATGTTCAAACACATACCATATAAAAAGGCTCACAATATCTAAACTTCAAACATAAACTCTTTCACCTCAAATGGATATAAGGTGTTATTGTATACAAACTCTAAATGAATCAATGTATTTTACCTGGAGTGCATTTAACAAGAAAAAAATCTCATTAATACAGTCACTTCACATCCTGTTTGTTGGATTTAATGCAAATGATTATAATAATCAAATTAAATCAAATTAATCACAATCAAATTTAAATAATATGAATTTGTGTAAACTTAAAATATAGCTACATTACACTGAACCAATGTAATCATTTTAAAAATCAGAGCTATATTATATTAAACTAATTTGATTTTCCTTTAAAAGCAAACTAACTTATTTTTTTCGAAGTAAAATGTAAGCATATTATGTTAATAGAATTTGACTATTATGTTTTCACTATTGTGGTTATCATCTCTTATACAGTACATCATTGCAGACATTACCATTACATTATTGAAATAAACCAATACAATTCTTATTTTCAAATGTAACACACATCCCTACTGTGACAGCAGGCCTACAGCCAGCACCTCTTGCCATCTGCCAGCCCCTTGCTCAACCAAGGAAAGGAGATCACAACATGCATTCAGCACCTCGGCCAGCTCTGCTGCACACACGTGAGAGGTGGGGCACCTTAACTCCGTGGCTGGCAGCTGATTTTTATCCCCCGTCCTGGTGTCATCAGTGCCCTATAAAAGGACTGCCAACTTAAGTGCCTTGAGTAGTACGTTCTGGGTGTGTGACTCATGCATTTGCTCTTTTTCTCTCCCTAGCGTTATGGTGATTCCCAGGGCAAACTGCAGAAAAGGAACCTCATCTCAAACCTCAGCCATAAGGCCCATCGACCATTGTCGACTGCCCATTGTTATTGCCGAAGGCCCAAGCTCACTTACTCCCCGCCTACTCCCCACTTCACCACCCTCCTCATTGAGTGACTCACCTTATCCCTTTCTTACTCTTTTTGCTTTTAGTGCAGTTTCCTTCTCACATTGCTGTCCCTACATTTGTGTTCTGGGCTACCACATTGTAATGCTTTACACTACATAAAAGTATCAAGTACATATTAGAAGAAAGACAGAAGAAAGACAAAGTATTAACTTTTGATATATTCATCACAAAAAGCTTTCTCTTCAGCATTCCCTGGTCACAATCCTTAGAACCTTTCAGAAATGTCCACAGTGGTATACTAATGTTAGTGTGTACTGTACTTAATGTAACAGAACTGTTAATATATTTTTAATTTTCAGTTTTTGCATAAGAGTTTTTGAACAACTCAAAGGTGTATTGAAGGCTAGTTGGGTAGCTTAGATTTAGGGCATAGATTATGCCCACGAGCTTTGCACAGGCACTGAACTTGAACCAAATATGGCACTTGGTGGGCACCTAGAAACCTATCCGATAAATATACATAATTAAATACTGTAGGCTCAAGTGCAAGTTTAAGTAGTTCTACCACTTTATTTCAGTTATAAAACTCTGTGAGATGTGGAGCTTCCACATTAGCTAATATTACATAGTTTAGCTAGCTAACTACTGTTAAATTAACATCAAATTAGGGCTGCAATAGGGATGTTAACAAAGTTACTAAAGCGAGTTTAATGCTTCCTAATTATGCTCTTTTTAAAGCAAGTTAATATGTCTTGTGGGTCTCTAAATTTGTCTGTTAATTTTCCAGTTGAAATACAACTCAAATCCTGCATTCTAACATGCTTGCTTTTCTTTCTGTTTCACTCATTTCAGTGTCTGTGGTTTTAAATAAGCCACCCTGGGGTTTGTCCCTTTGATGATACTACTCTTTCCAAGCCAATCACAATGCAAAACATCGAAATGGCTGGGAAAAAAATAGGAGGAGATAAAATAAAATAATATTTGAGGAGCTATTAGGAATTTTCCACTTGTTCAGGGAATTTTAACAAACATCCAGAAAATTATTTTCCAGTACCAACCAATTTATTGTGTTTCTATTTCCAAGTTTTGATTCACATCCTCAATGTTCAGTGATATAAACACTACAATACATTATAGAGTGCCTAAATTCAACAAATAAGTTTAACAAAAATAACTTTAAGTAAAAACTTTCTTTCGGCTGCTCCCGTCAAGGAGTCGCCACAGCGGACCATCCAATCCCCACACAAATTTGGCACAGGTTTTATGCCGGGTGCCCTTCCTGATGCACCGTATGCAGTGACTGGGGCGAACTGATAACCTGAGCCACCATGCACCCCCCTGCCCCCCACAGCACCAACAAAAATAACTTGTTCCAAATATGGTCCAAAATGAAGAAAAAATTTTGACCCGGTTTGACTTGTGTGCCATTCATACGTATGATGGTTGTTTAAGTCAAAGTGGGACTAAATGCACTCTTACAATTTAGCGCATTATTAGAACAATTACCGCTTTAGGATTTACATTAAGCTTAAGTATTTCTCCTAAATGAGCTGTGTTTCAGTAAGATGACTATTTGCTTTAAATAGACTATCTACTTTAAACACAAAAAATATGAAATGGCGGTGCTGAGCCCCAAGCCAAAGAAAGATCTTAGCATCTTTTTTCCTCAGGAACACAGTGTGGATATCACAAGAAAAGATGAATCAAACGAGTGGGATTTTTATTATAAAAAAAGAAAGAGCTAATTTAAAGAAGGAAAATTGGAAGATAGATTGAAAGTAATTATGGATACCTTTTTAAATACAATTTTAAGTTATTCTTCAGGAACATAAATAAAATACTGTGTTGGACCAAACAGCAGTGGTGCTTAATGTGGATGTTACATTATACTGTATTAAGATAGCTAGTTAAGATTAGGCTTGATTAGATAAAATTAGATTCATGCAGTAACTTTATATAAACCATTATTGTGTCATAGGATGCAAACTTGGCAAGCTTGACATTGTGTGTATATGAACCACACTGGTTAAACATTTCCACAACGTTAAAACACTCAGCAGTAACCCTCACAAAATGTCAATGTTAAATTTGGATCCTGCATTTTGGATTCAACTTAATGAGTTTTTTTTTTATACACAGCTACAGTTTGATCATTTGGTGTACAGAATATAATACTGAATTTGTGTTTCACTGTTAAAAAAATTCTTCCTTTGTGTTGTTTACTAATAATATCTCCAACCAGCACTCAGATGGAGCTGATGCCTCCTCTTGACATGTTTGGCATTTATACTTAATTAGGAAAGCACTCAGATCCACTTTTAATTACTTGCTATTCAGCTTACCAGGATGCATGACCCAGGCCCACACCCTAACACTGATCAGATATCACTGCCATTAGGAGATTAGAAGTGTAATGGATCAGTAAGAATCAAAGGGGTTCTTTGTAGTCTTCACTACTTACACACTCACTGTTCTTTAATGCTACAGATATACTGGGGTAGCAACAGAAGCAGAGGATAGAAATGTAAAAGCAAGACAGAGGTCAGAACAAGGTCAACAGAGGCAAATGCATTACACCACAAACAAACAAGGCCAGAAAATATATCAAAAAATATAAGAAATAAAGACCCAGAAAAACAAATAATAAACAAGTTACCATAAGATGGCAGGACACTTCTTCTTAATAAAATCCCATCCTCTTAAAAATGAAGTTGTTTGTACACACTTGCTCAGGTCTCTTTCCACCCTGAATGCTAACAAGGATAAAGTCTTTACTGGAATTAAAAGTATAAAATGCCTGGTCTCAGCTCCAATGATTTACAAAGCAGAGAGACAACAGAAAATTTTGCTTACAGAAAATTTTTTGGGAAGATTTTAAACATGACAGGAGTACAACTGTTCCAATAATCCTATAATAATCATTTTAGATAGTAATTTAATAATAAAAAGCAAATATTACTAACTCATAATGAAATAAATCAATGAATGAAAAAAACACACACCCTTTTTTATTTATGCTCAGTTGTTTTTTTATTATTTTTTTGATTTTTGGTCAAAAGTGAAAGATTTTGTTGATGTTGTAGGTTTAGCTTCTCAACAGGGTGATGTGACCTTTTGAATACGTTGGTTCTCTGTTGGAGGTTTTAAAGCCACTTTATTCCACTGTTGTGGTTATGTTACGACCTTTAAACATAAAAGTGTGGTCAAAAAGACCCCATTTTATTTTATTTTATTTTATTTTATTTTAGGAAAGAAATGTAGATATTCAGTAAATGGCTACCAAATTTGGTTTTATTAACTGCTATTTTCCTTTTGTTATTCCTTTGCTGTTATGACTTTGCATCCCAAACATGCACACATACAGAGTTGTTGTCAGACACAGAGGTGAAATAGATAGCTAAGTTCTTCGCTGAGGTGTGCCTACTATTAAACCTGTATTTTCATTTTTTTTAAATCATCTGTCCCTTGTGAGAAAAAAAATATATTCTTTTAAATTGTTCTCTACCAGTAAGCATAAAAAAACAACTCTATTAAAAATAAAACAAAATAAAATAGAAAAAAGAATTTATACCTTTAAGGTGTAAAACAGAGGAACAAATGTGGAAAAACCAACATTTAAAATCAATGACATAAAAAAATAACATGAAATTTTTTCTACTTCTTATCTCAAATCGTATTTCAAAATATACGTAAACCAAATTGAATTTTCCCATAAGAAGTAATGGAAACTCAATTTATTCATTCTACAGCTCCAAAAAATAAATACATAAAAATAATTAACACAAAATATAAAGTAAAAATTAAACAAATTAACCTGGGCCCAGTTTCCCGATAACGCACACTCTTAGCGCGCTAAGAAGGCTCTTAATAGTTACGTTTATCTTACGTAAAGTGGTTACTTTTCGAAGTGTGTTTCTCGAACTGTCCCGATTTTTCACTCTTTTGCATGACAGCATTAAGAAAGACAGCACTTTATATGCAAATTAAACAATGCACAAAATTCTTCAAATAACATTTATTTCAACATAGGTTAACTTATCAATAGCATTCCATAATAGACAAAGATATAAATTAAATCACCAAACTGTTGTTAATATTTTCCTGTAACTGTAGTGACGGTGAAACGAACCATGTATACAATCATAGTTGATTGACTAACAGCTGACAACACTCTTCGCCAGCTTCAGAAACAATGTGAAGCATGTCAGTTGTTGGGGTTGTATAGCGCACTATGGAATGAATACGATGAGATGACAGAGTAGAGGTTTTATACCCCTATCTCACCTACGCGGTTTCACGCGGTGGCCGTAAGTAGGGTTCATCATGATTCAGCGTGAGTTTTGGTGCCGTGATTGTTTCCATCTGTCCACGCAAAAAAATTGAACATGTTTAACATGCGGAAGCTCGCGGACCTTCTTCGCGGAACGTCGGGCGGTCACTCGAGGCGGCTCACAGTGCCTAATACCCCTATCTCACCTATGTGGTTTGACTCACGGTGAGATGCGGTGTTAGGCACCGTGAGCTGCCGCGATTGCCTGCCGACGTTCCGCTAATGTTCTGCGAAGTCCTGCATGTTCGGCAAGCTTCCGCGAGACCCGCCAAAAAAATTAATGTTTGATTTTTCACGCGGAAGATGGAAACGTAATCATAGCGCAAAAACTCACGGTGAATCATGATGAACCCTACTTACGGCCACCGCGCGAAACCACGTAGGTGGGATAGGGGTATAACATCGTATCTCACAGCGAGTCAAACCTCATAGGTGAGACAGGGGTATTAAGCATTACAATCACTCAAACAAAAAGCAGCAAGCAACTGGACATCGGGACGTAGAGCGTAAGTACGACGCATTGGCCTGGCAAGTGCAGGTCTGAGCAGGTCAAGAAGCTCCATAATCTGTTGCCTTGGA
>JAQMYJ010000037.1:25089883-25103242 GCA_030014305.1 Clarias laeviceps
GATATACTTGGCAGTAGCTTCCACGCTGCCAGTTTCTCTGAAAGGGGCACAAGTTTTGACACTTCGGCTAGATGGGGAGGGGGGGGATGTTAGATGTTCGGCGTCCTGAAATGTGGCAGGAGGTGATCGAACACTTAACATTTTGCTGGAGACCACTGCTTCCTGAAACACCAGCGGAGATTGGACAATGGCCTCCTGAGGGTGCCAGGAAGGAGTGCTTATTCTCACTTGGAATTTTACGCACCCCTCCCCGGGGGGACACACCCCCACGGTCCTGGGCGCACCAGCCTCAGGACCTCTTTTTGGAGGAGATGATGGTCCTCGGTGTTGACACCATCTCCAAATAGGCCAGAAGGCGAGATGGGGGCATCAAGGAGGAAAGTACGATCCTTATCCTTGATGCCTGTGAGGTTGAGCCACAGATGTCTCTCCGTGGCAACCATGGCAGCCATAGAACAGCCAATGGCACAGGCCGTCTGCTTGGTGGCACAGAGAGACAAATCCACGGCTCGGAACAGCTCTGCGTCGATGGACCCGACAGTGCTTTGGAGGTCTCTTGCTCCTGTTTTGGCCAGTCAAGGTGTAGGCGTTCGACCGCCTTAGTTATCACCTCAAGTAACTCCTCGTATGTTCGTTCGTCACGAGAGGAGCGTTCTGAGGTGGCAATTTCCATCTCAGCAAAAGCAAGAGAAGGGTCTCTTCCGCCCGATCAGAAGAAGCACCGAAGCGTGCTTGAGAAGCGGATGCAAGAGTCCCTTTAAAAAACGCGAGCCGGGCGCGAAGCACTCTGATTTAAAGGAGATCAAAATGCTCGCACTTAACGCAGAAAGCATGGCAATCACCTTCATCGAGAAGTCCCTCGCATGGAAGTAAACATCTCTACTACTTCCGCCATTTCACTTTCGCTTTCTGCTTTCTTTTAACTGCCGCGCAGTATTCAAAGAAAAACATACTTGCACACACGCACACACACAATGCGGTCCTTGAAGACAAAAAGATCTGAGGATGTTTCCGGTTCATGCCTATTTATAACCTTCAGGTGCACCTAATCAAAGCACGTCATCTGACTGAGGTTATATAAGCCAAACTTTGGCATGTTTGACACACACGCTTCAACTACCGGTCGCGCAAAGAGCGTTCCCAATAGTGTTTTTCACGCAGCATCGAGTGTAGCTTTTGAAAGGGAACTGGAGAACTAGCAAGAAACCCACCCAGCACGGGAAGAACATGCAAACTCCATACACGCGGTCCAAAGGCGATAACCGAACCCGGACCCTGAAGATGCAAGGCAACAGTATTAACTACTAAGCCACCGTGCTGCCACTATATATCTAAATAAAGTAAAAATGCTGAACTACATTGATGGTTGTTTTCCTCTTTGCCCTCAGTACAGTAAAAAATACTAAAATTGCATAGGGCAAATATGATAATGCAGAATAAACATTCTCCCACTGGTTACAATAGTGACCAACCATAAACAATACTTTCACCTGATTTGCATATTTTCATAAATGGGAAATTTGTGGATTACATTGGTAACTGCTCATTGTCCTTACATTATGTAGAAACCCAAAACATTGTTACAGAAAAACTTACATGCAGAACCCATTTTTTAAAAAGAAAGTTATTAAATAAACCCTTATCAGACATACAAAGGATATAAATTACAAGGATATAGTTTATCCTACCAAATGTGCTGAATCAAGCGCTTCTTTATAAGATGCCAAGTAATGTGGAGCCACATTGTTTATTGTTATAATAATTATAACGAGCACTATTCATGCAACAGTACCTTGGCAATATATTATACTATTATTAGCTGTTAATTGGAATGTTTGTCATGTTCTTATTTTATATCACTGTATTTATTTGTTTATTTATTTATTTTTACTGCTTACATTTATGCTATACACTGCCTGGCCAAAAGACATTGAATTTACATAAGCAAATATTTAAGAACCTTTGATAATTTTATTACTGATTAATATGTTTCAGCTGGCAAGACTTCTTTTAACTCTAACTGATGCAGTGATTAGCTTTCCATTGGCCAGGCAGTATATTATAACCAGTGTTGGGTGTAAAGGTCCGCCATTTAAGTACTCAGTTATTTAGTTATAATCCGTTATTCAGACAATTTATGTAATCCGTGAGCCAGACAGCACTCATTTCCAATCCGTTATTGTGTGCGTGTGTGTTGTGAAAGTCGTCCTACAAGCCCCACCCCAGACAACCAGCCCCCCTCTGTTATTCCTGCTGTCATACCCCTACATCACCTATGCGATTTGACTATGTGAGGACCTACGTGCAGAAAGATGGAAACGCCAAAACTCGTGGTGAATCATGATGAACCGTACTTACGGCCACCGTGCGAAACCGTGTAGGTGAGATAGGGGTATTAGTAGTTAATACCCCTAACTCACCTATGCGGTTTGACTCGCGGTGAGATGTGGTGTTAGGCACCATGAGCCGCCGCGATTGCCTGCCGATGTTCCGCTGACATTCCGCAAAGTTTTGCAAGGTCCGCAAGCTACTGCGAGGACCGGCAAAAAAAGTGTAACGTTACATTTTTCGCGCTGAAAGATGGAAACGTAATCACAGCTCCAAAACCCGCGGTGAATCATGATGAACCGTACTTACGGCCACCGCGCGAAACCGCGTAGGTGAGATATAGAGAGGTGTATAACAGATTATGGGTCAAACTTCGCTGAGTGATGATGGTAGTATAATTATAAAGGTCTTGACTAAAACAACATAGTCAACCCTTAAAAGGGCAAATGTATTACCATATTTACTTGGCCGCGTTGCTTTGTGGAAATCTCATCTTATCTTATGTAGATATACTCTATATCAGATTTTTCATTATGACATGTACTGAACATTGGTAACTGTATGCATGTACAGTACACAACACTCACTAGCATCTTCAGTCCTGGTTTTCATAGAAGGAGGGCTTGGTTCTCCCATTCCCACACTGTTGCTGGCCAACACCCTGAACTCGTACTCTACCCAGGCATTCAGATCCACCACCGTAGCAGTCAGTGTGTTGCCACTGATGACCTCCGGAACTGAGAACAGAAATATAGAAAGCACTTTATAATGATTACATAACAACTTCCCACAACTACAGTTTTCTTATCACCAAGCAATTATTTATTATGGATGAAGAATCTGTATGCTGGTTGATGAATCTGTTGGTTAAATTAGAGATAAAAATAAAAACTTGTAAAAACTTTTGATTCTGTTTTATTCAGATTTATTTATTTGTCTGTTTTTGATATGACTTTGGAAATATACACAATAGGTTAAATACACAGACATGTCTTTGCATTTTAAGAATGATCTACAGTAAATAGCCCCAAGACTTTATAACAATCCTAGGCAGTGAAAACTACATAGACACCTGTAAACTTATGCAATTACAGTATGTAAGGACCATGTGACATTTTTTCCAGTCTACAACCTATATGCAAGTGAAACACTGCCCACTATAGCCTCATACTCCTGTTCATGTTCCAAAATTACATATTTTGCGTTTTTTTAAGATGCGTTACTGTTTACCATGGTTGTAAAGGTTGACTATTTGAGGTACTGTACTGTAGTACAACCTCTACAGTTGTAGTAATTTTCTTTGACATCTATCACCAACAAAGGGTTTCCACCAGGAGAATACAGGATTTTTTTTTTTCAAAAAAATTTTTTAACTGAAAAATTCTGTTTAATTTAATTAAACTGTATTTGTATAACAATGGATATTGTCACAAAGCATTACAACCTCATCTCATCATTATCTATACTGCTTTATCCTGTATTCAGGGGGGCTTGGAGCCTATCCCAGGAGACTTAGGGCACGAGGCAGGGTGCACCCTGGACATGGTGTCTATCTATCACAGGGCACACACACACACACACACACTAATTCACACACTACGGGCAATTTGGGAACGGCAATTAGACTAATTTGCAGGTCTCTGGATTGGGGAGGAAACCCACTAAGCACGGGGAGAATGCAAACACCATGCACACAGAGACAGGAATCGAACCCGGACCCTGGAGGTGCAAGGGGACAGTGCTAACCACTACACCATCGTGCCACCTAGCATTACAACTTCCCTGAGATAATATGAAATAGAAACCATTAGCAGAACCAGACTGAAAAGGGATACTATACTCATCTGGGTAAGAGCACTGTGTGTGAAAATCCCAGGAAATGAGAGCAGTTTTGAGAATATTTCAACAAAGTATCTGAATGATTTTATGCATTGGGCTGTCACACGATTGGACAAATGCATAAGTAAGCAGGTGCACATATGCTTGTCATAATGTGGGTAGTGAATGTATATGCAGTGTATCCTATTACTGAAATGGCATTTTAATAAGTTTCAATTTTATTATTTTATGATTTTTTAAAATTAAATATTGCTTAAATCTGACGGTGATGCTTAAAAATGTTTTGCTTGTTTTGGCATTTTTGGTCCAGAGTTATTTATTTATTTACTTATTAATTAATTTATTAATCATTGTACTGTTATTAAAAGACATCCAGTGCACATGGGTCCTTCCTTCATGTAAAAAGCTCACTCTGTCTTTCATGGCGAGAATATATAGTACCTGTGTCCACAGCCTGCCAGCCCACGGTGAAGGGTGTTCTGGCCTGGATGACATAGCCAGTGATGGGGCTGCCATTGTCTCTGCCTTGGCTCCATGAGAGCTGTGCTGTGCTATCTGTAATCTCTTCCACCATCACACTGTCAGGGGGACCGGGTGGACCTGACAAACACAACAGCTGAGTGAGGAGGAGGCTGGATCACCTTCTATAAATGCTCCAATCAATCGAATGTTATGTGGTAGCAAAGCTGATCCTTGCCTAGAGCCTATACAAACAACTGGGGGTGAAGAATGCATGCGGGAAGAATTTTCATTCCTGCGAATGTAAATTTGGGTCTGTGTGGGAGGCTTGTGTATGAAATGCTTGTTTTTTTTCTATGTATATTTTCAGATAATGGCCATGTCCACCTTAGACTGCTGTTTTTTATGCCACATCTAGTCCTAGTCATGTCCTAGTCATTCTGGGACGGGTCATACCACTCAGCAGATGTGTAAATGAGACCATTAAGAACATAATCTATGAAAAATAGTTCTATTTTTAAACTCCTGGGAAACATTTATTGTACAATGCATAGTGGGCAGGTGTACCAATATGATGCACTGAAAAATGGCATCGGAGATGTACACAATATACAGTTTCTTCAACAGCTGATTATATCAGATTCAAAGTGTCAGAAAAATTGTCAGCATGTTCAGTAACAATTTACTTCACCTACAATTCACCAGACACATTCCTGGCACTTAGAATGATATACATTTCCCCTTCTTTTGTTTAGTTGATAAATTATACACATTATTTGCTGCAAAAAATGTTTCGACAAGCAACTGCTTAATAAAATCTCATCCTTTAAGAAGCTTAGCATGGTGTTTATATGGCTACATGACACCTACATAAGCATTCCATGACAACTGACATAAACTTATATAAACATGCTGTATTTAAAGTATTGTTTAAACAGCAATCTGGTAGCATTTTGTAATTTAAAACCTGGGTCATATGACAAAAAAAAATTGTTGTGTGCATGACTACTTGATGCTTATCGGTGTCACCTGAAAGTTAAAATGAAAACCTGATATATAACTTTACATAGTGAAGGTTTTGACAATGATGATAATTATACTATGATGATATATACTCCGAATGAGGTTTGGAACGTGTGTTTAAAAAGTCCCTCCGTTGTGGCCGTGTGGAAAATATTAGTTTAACAAAACTCACTCATGTATTTATTTTTTAAACCTTACAGAGTATCATGATGTGGTATTCTGGTCTCCAGAAAAGTTGCTTAAAATTTTCCACAGAAAATCTGTGTATTTATCAACAGCTTTAGAAATGTGCTACACTAGAAAAATGTTTTTTGATGATTAACATTTTCACCCAAAAATACACAGTCAGCATTAAGCAAAGAACTCCTTGAATACGTACTACAAGTTCAAGTCAACACACTACTTTTACTCTACATGGCTGCTGCGGAGAAACTTTCTGAACGCACTGTATTTTCTTTGGTACTATCCTAAAGAAAGCATGATTCTGTTTTCGATGTTTTGGTTATTCAAACCCTACAACACCAAGTGTTTCATGCATGTCATATAGTTTCATGTATGTCATATTCTGTCATAACAGGAGTCCTGCAATATCACAGTGTTATTTATCCACTGGTGGTTTTGGGCACAGTAGGTGTTATATCTCAGTAATGAAATTAATGTACCATTTACCTTGTAATTAACATGCACTATATATAATTTTTAAAGATGCTTTATGACAATTAAAAATATGCCATAAATGTCACATCAAATTAAAGCATTTATAAATGGTATTTTATGTCAAAAGATATAATGACATTATAGTGATATAGTGAGTTACTTTTCATATACCTCCTTATACATATTTTTCATAACAAATATACCGTAAATTAACGTGTCTAACATTTTGCCTATTTCCGTGCATGACAAAGGTCCGGTAAGACTTCTATGAAGCCTCTGCAGTCATACTCAGATAAATTAATCTGGCTACATTACCTACTTCTGGGTGACAAACCTCATGGTTCGTGAAATAAATTACAACAACCAAGACCTGTTAAAATATATTTATATGCACCTCAAGTTTAATTTAACACAGACAGAAAAAACCCTGAACTATCCTTTTAAGTACTATGATAGCTGCCTGACACAATAACATTTTTGATAGGTAAAATAAAGCAGTTCTCTTTGTACCTTAACACTATTACAGACTGATGATATAACAATGACAAATGGTGACATTTAGAGGTACATGCATGCGGGGAAATATTATACCAAAATGAATTATTAGTAATCTAATGGACTTATTTGTTGCTCAGGTAGATACAAACTGAAAAAATAAAAATAAAAAACAAATTAAGGATGAACATATTAAAAAAAAAAAAATCATATAAGTAAAATATGTAAGTTCAACAAAAATGTAAATAGTCAAATAAAAGGAAATGTATATGTACATTTATGGACATCAAGGCACATGTTATTATAAATTATAAATTAAGTATAAGTAAGCCCTAAGTATAGCATATCAATGCTAAAGGACGGAAAAAAACAATGAAAAGCATTTGCATAATTTTTTTTATTAATTTAACTTAAAAGTATCTAATTAAATTCATAGTAAAATTAAGCTTACTGTATCTCTCTCTCTCTCTCTCTCTCTCACACACACACACACACACACACACACACACACACACACACACACACACACACACACACACACACACACACTCACACTCACACACAGACACACAGACACACGCACACACACACAAACACACAGCCATTATGATTTCGCAATGTAAATTTTGTATGCCATGGATGATTTAAATTTAGTTTAGTTTTTTTTTTTATTAAGTTCCTTTTTATGAAGGTTGGCAAGAATTTTTTTTAACTATTCTGTGTCAGCAGAGTTTAAATTAAATTTATATTATATTTCTTCTGGCTCCTAAATAAACACTGTTTAAATGATTTATTTTTTATTTTTTATAAACAACTATATATAATGCTTTTAAGTTATATTGTTTGCCAGTTATAGCTTTCATATGTTTCGTGCAATCCTCTGAACATTGCCTTCAAATGTCTAAATCTTTACAGCATCTTTTAGATGCTAAATTAGATTTTAAACAGCTTTTGGAATAATGATTCAAGAAGCAAAGAAAGTGCTTGTAACAGCTGGATTCGTTACCTTCCACAATCAGGACTGCATCCACAGACAAGCTCTCCACATCTGTATCAATAATGCAGACATACTTCCCAGCATGGTTGAGCTGAATATTTCGAATCATGAGGTCCCCAGCAAACTTCTGTGTTCAATAAATGATAATATAACAGAAGAAATCATGAAATTCCATTGTTAAAGTGAAAACAAATCAATCCCTCCCACTCTTTAGCAAGACACCACTGTTCGTCTGATGTCTTGGAATGGTTTCATGTGTATTAGACAACAAATCAAAGGCATTTCTTCAAAGGAATTGCCTCAAATTGTTTCTTAGAGTGCATTCTTAACCACTGTCTAGCACAGAGCATTATGGGTAAATATGTATTCATTATTAGGGCCAATTTTTTTTCTAAGGAATTTCATGTGGCAGTTTTTCAATTTCACAGAGACATGGTCAGAAACAAACAGGTGAATATGAGAAAGAAAATTAACAAATAAATAAATAAATAAGGCAGCATTTCTTTTGGCAACCGCTAACAATTTGTTCACATTGTGGGTGTCAGTGAGTCAGGCTTTGACTTCAGCACAGAAAGAATAATGGGTAAATATTAGAATTGAAAGTAGCTGTGTCTGCTATGATGTCCACCCTCCCTCTTGTGTTTGAATAAAAAGTAATATTAACAATGACATGACAGATGCAGGCAAGTATATATATATATTTTTTAAATCTTTTTCATTTAATTCAAACTACTGTAGCAAACAAAACAGCGACTAGGCACAGAGGATGTACTGTATGTTAAAAACTGGCAAACAGCAATACAATAGACAAGACTAAATCAATAAATGTGGAGCAGGCAGAGGTCAAAACAGCATCACATCATGCAGATAACATAGCCCTAGACCCACTGAACCAGTAATAAAGCTGGTATTAAGGGAATTAAGGGAAGTCGTGTGATTGCACAGAGGTAAGGGTAATTTGGTGACTTTGACTGGAAACGTGCGCTTAAATGGTGGTCAAGAGTAAAGGTTTTGGGCTGAGTAGTCTGGAGTTGACTAATTATGAGAGGCAAGCTAGCACTATTGTAACACATGCTTATTTTATCTAAACAGAAATTATGTGGGTATTTATTTATTTATTCATTTATTTAAAAAACTTCTGACATATTCATAATTTTTTTTCATTTACATATTTTTTTAATTATTCATGTTACGTTATCTGTTAGCAAACTTTTTGGTTTGTGCAAGCATCTTCTGTTTGCAAAACTGCAAGAAATCATGTGTTGTAACACACTTGTTACCACTGTTCAGCATCTTGTTTCAGAGGCTCTCAGTCTATTAATAGCAGTAACATGTGGCATCACTGTGACAGAAAAGACGCATACAGTATCATTCACCTACTTAAAAATGCATCACAATCAATGAAGACCCTAGGAATACTATTGGTTTCAGTGAAAATGGAAACTTGCATGTTCAAAAAGAAAATCAAATACAATTGTGGTATTATGCATAAATTATATCTTTGATAGAAATAAGCATTGTCCAGACGTTCTGTCCTGCGAGTAACAGAGCTGAATAAAATAGATAAATATAATTGTAGTCTCTATCTGTATTATATGTTACTTTGGAAATGCCCAGAGTGTGTAAAGAAATTGTCTTTTTCATAAATATTGTTTAACATAAATATATGTTAATATCTTGAACTGCCATTTTTATTGTCACAGTTATACTGATTTGAATCAAAAGAGGTGTGAGATATTGATGGGACGTTCGTCATTTGCAGTCAATAATGGCTTAATTTCCTGTGCATTGCAAGCGATCGATTATGAAAAATGGCACTCGATTTTAATTCTTAAAAATTCCTAAAGCACGCAGCGTTGGAGGTTTTTTTTTTTTCTGTGGAGCCAGGCAACTGCTTTTTAAATGTCTGTGGAACAGACATTGGCATATAATCCTGATAATTGTGATTTTCATTAAAATGAGTGTAAGAATCATTGTACTGAGTGGTTACACCGATTATTTATTGATTATCAATTGTTTTACGCAAACTGATGATTGATTATGAAATGGGTATCAACTCCCATCACTAGCGTGGAACATGGTGGGCATATCTGAGACAGAACAAACTGCACAGTGACTACAGCCTTCAGGTAATATTTCCTATCCAGCTCTGTGAGACGTAGGAGACTAAAACAAACATGCTCTGGCTAATTGGCAAGACACTAATTATTCCATAATCATATAAGCAGGGGGGGGAAAAGCGACAAGACAAACAGGACTCACATTGTTCCAAATAAACCACAATACACATGAACACCATAGGGAATAAATAACTCATGCAAAATGGGTATCTATAACCATCTTTTATCAGAGATTGATGTCACACCAGCATGACATATAAAACAGGGCTGTGGATTTCACAATGCAGAAAAATCTAAATCGACTCTGTGCACTAGTACAGAATAATTTAATCTGACCGTATTGAATGCCTGGCTGTGGCTGTTTCGTGCTCTGTGACTACATCAGCTACAAAACAGCAATTCTGACGAGGTCAGCCATGCGCAAAAGTAGCAATTAAATGAAATATAAAAGAGTAAAAACAACCATATACAGCTTGTTTGCATTTTAAAACATGGGCAGTATTGTTTCTATGTCTAATCATGTAAGAAAGACTAAAAGGAAAGATAGAAAGAAAGTATAAATAAAAATCTTTAAAGTAAATTCAAAACAAAAATATAGTAAAAGAAAAAAACTTGTATGTACCTGCATCTGTACCTATACCTGTTTTTTTTTAGTAAAAAAAGAGAAAAAAAGGGGTGGGGGGCTTTGGTAATTTGGGATACCAACACAATTCGCTGAAATTTTCTTCCGCTTTTTGAAAGTCACCCTGTCACGTTTGCATGTGCATGTCTGCTGCCGTTAATGGGTATCCCCTCTGTGATGAGCTCCAGTCCCTGCCAAAAAAATTCCTCTGTCTCAAAAGGATGCCAGGCAGCTAGCAATGGGGAGTGACAGGTTAAACTTTTTAGCATTGTCGGTCGGACAGGGAGTGGGCACAATTTAACTGGGTAATGTATGTAGCCAAGGCAACTGAGATTAGAAGTGGTAATCTCAAAAATGTGATGCAGGCCTAGTGATAAACTTGCATCTCATTACAAGCAATGTGAGAGTAAATCACTTACATGTGACTTACTCTGCTCACATCTCATCATGTGAACAAGAAATATATATAAAATATAAAATTACAAAATCAATCCCACTGAATGCTGTTTTATTTTGCCTTTTCAATCAATTTGCACAAAGTAGTTCTTTGTTAAAAACAGAACATGATAAATAAAAATGCTTGTGTCTTATCGATCAGTTGAAGGCAGGATTTCAAATCATCATCGCCTTTGTTTCATGCCAGCAAACTCATTATAAAATTATTTCAGGGCTCAGACTACATAAATAGGTATGCAAATTCAATTACAGCAAGGACTGATGATAAGGAATGTGCTCCCTCGAGGGGCAAAAATTAGATGTTAGGCGCAGGAGAAAGTTGGAAATAAGCATTGATATGGCCCCTTTCCTTTTTTAAAAATTGTAACGCAATGACTGTTCTCAATCACTTTAGTTAATTTATAGCCAATGTAGGTCATTAATTAAGTATTCCAGAACAAGTAAAGTAAAACCTGAAAGTAAAGTACAAGCTAAAATCTGAAAGTTAATACTAATAATAAATAATTGGGAATAGGTTATATTAGACATGATAGAAATGACTCATAAATAAATTATTATTTACTGCCTTGCAGCATAATTGAGCAAAATATTACATCAGAGTTGACCAATTCTATCCAGAAAGAACTGGAGTGCATGCAGATTTTCATTCCAACTAAGTAGAACGCACACCTTATAGTCTACTAAAAGTCTAGAATAACTAATTAAACAGTGGGAACTAGTGACTCCTGCTTGATTAAAAAGAAAACCTGCACCCATGCCATCCCCTTGCTCAAACGATTGGACACTAATAAATTTAGCTTCTTAAAAGTTTAAGGATAATTAATTTCTATGTGCATTATATAATATGATATATTTCAGGAATTTCAAACAAAGCAATGCATTTGTCCAAACTGGTTCTCATGATACTGGGCAGAATAACATACTACTATCTGCCAGGAAACAGTGTTGGTTTTTACTCACTCCGCCAACTCTCTCAAAGTGCTCTGAGTCGTGCTCGAAGTCGATAAGCTGGCCATTAAAGGCCCAGGAGAAGCTCACGTCCAGAGCCGGATCCACAGTTACCTGGCAGGGTAGCACGATGCTCTCGCCCACCATAATCTCCATGCTGCTGGGTCCTTGTGTGATCCTGCTTGGCTCTGCATTGCACAACACAGCCATCTGATCAGCTTCATGCAACTCATACCTCTATCATGCTATCTTATATGCTATCCTATTTATATGTTATTTTCATAAAGCATATACAGTGCATCAGAGTGACCATGTAGAGAATAACTTGTAAATAAATACAAAATTAAACACATGTAGTTTTCAGAAACTTTTTAGACTTTTCAGAAACACTCCAAAGTTGCATTACTCACAAACATCCCCAGTCTTGATTTAAGATTTTCAGAGATCATAGTGCAACTGGACCTATACAAACACTGTATTCAACACTGGGAATTGTGCTGTGTAGGATCTCCAAACTTGTTTGTTAATAAGTCTTTATTAAATACTACAATTGTGGTCCCTTTAATTTGATTGTGTAACCTTTCCCAGGGTAAACATTTCTGTTGTTCTATAAATAAGGCAAATGACCTTAAGACTTTGGGAATGTGAAAACCCAACCTGAGCTCAGTATTGAAACTGGGAGCTTTCATGGAGCAACACTGTCTACTTCACTACCTTAATTACCACAACCTGCACACTCTCTACTTAACAAAAAAAAGGAAATGGTAACCCATACACCATATTCCTGTTTTAGTGCACAGAAAAGTGCCTTGTGAAAAAAAAAAATATTTTTTTACTCTATGGTGACTGGATTGCACTGATTGGGGTGGCTCAAGTGTTTGGAATGCAGCGGACTGTGGAAGACTTGGACTGTGGAAGGTCATGCTAATTAAATTACAGTAAATTAAAGATGGCCAGCTTCTGGAGCATTATCCAAAATAAATGCAAAATAATGGGTGCCAATTGGCTCCCAGTTTTGACAATTTAGTTTAAAAAGAAAACCACTAATTAAGCACGTATTCAACTTAAGGCATTAAATAAATGCAAAACACTTTGCAAATACTTGATTCCCTCATGCAGTTTAATAATTAAATAACAGATTAGAGGTTAATAAGCACACCAATCACATGATGACATTAACAGGACAATTGTATTACTTTTATGGGGTTCATATAGGAAAGAAACAGTGAAGGATTTAAACATTAGTGAACCTCTCTATGAATATGAGTGTCATGTGACTGTATGAAAAATTATTTTCTTTAGGAGTTTAGACTCCTTTAGGAGTCTTTTAGCCATAATTATATATAGACTACCGTTCAAAAGTTTGGGGTCACTTGCAAATTTCTTTGTTTTTGTTTAGTGATTTATTTTCTACA
>JAQMYJ010000037.1:25103342-25115100 GCA_030014305.1 Clarias laeviceps
AATTCCATATGTGTTACTTTATAGTTTTGAAATCCCCAGTATTGTTGTAGAATGTAGAAAATAAATCACTAAACAAAGAAATTTGCAAGTAACCCCAAACTTTGGACGGTAGTGTGTGTGTGTGTGTGTGTATATATATATATATATATAAATATATATATATATATATATATATATATATATTTTTTTTTCCCAAGGGAAATGTAACAAACAAGCAAGACAAACCACTTGTGACGGTACAACCTGCATCAGTATGAAATCAGGACATGATCACCCAAAAAGTTTTTTAGCACAGTAATATTATTACTATTACTATTTCATAAAATATACATTTACATTTATGGCATTTGCCAGTGTGTGTCTGCTCAGGGACATTAGGCCTATGTAAACAGGCAGATCTAAATAGATGTACTTCATGCGTATGGCCTTGGTGTATTCAAAGTCTGTCCAATGAATGCTGGGCACAAAGTAAGCATACACTCTGACAGCACTCACCCTTATGCATACCTAGAGGAAGTTTTGTGTAGCCAGTCCATCTACCTGCATGTCAGTCTACCTTACTGCTGGATGTGCAAAACTCTGTACAATCTGTAACCCAAACTCGGGATCAAATTGGGGAGTCGTGACAGTATTAGCTGCAATACTGCCCACATCACCACACAGCTGATTTTAAATTCTAATTATGCCATCACACTTTTAGTTTATGTATTTATTGTACTTTAAGCTAATGTATTTAAGCTTCTGTCACTTTATTAAGAAAACAGTATCTGCATATTACTAAAACCTCATACCTTAGCGAGTCTATTAAGTACTTATTTATTACCCATTTATTGATTACATTCCATGGTCAATTTATTGTCAAAAACATCTCAACTCATTGTGCGGTAGGTAATTAGGCAAATAAATAAAAATTAAATCTTAGGTCACTATAAGCTTCCCTTTTTAAGCAAATGGCTACATGCAATCAGAACAAATTGGTATAAAGCTCTTTAGAAAAACAAAGCAAAACGAAACTGAACATTGACACAAGAAGATTAACAAAGGTAGATAATCATGCCAAAATTTGATAAGGTATATAAGAGTTATTACATAGTCTGTAGGCAGGCACATGTGGATGGAAGCTGTTTCTTTTCATTATCTGAAATATCAGTAATATAAAGCCATCCCTTATCGTGAGCTTTCATACATGCTACCAAGGAGACTTTTTTATTAAGTGGATTATAATGGAAAGCAGGCAGCCTTACCTCCCTCTGAACATACCACTTGAAAAGAAAGTAAGGACCCATGCATAAATAATGAATAATGAGTAACTGTCACCAGAAGATTAACAAAGTCAAAAAAAAAAATTTCTTTGATACTTTAAATCACAAACTTAAATACTTGGGAACTTTGTGTGAAAAGCATGACATTTGGGAGGGACTCACCCGTGATCAGCAGGCGGCCTGCCGTACTTGCACTGCCAAACTGGTTTCTGGCAATGCATGTGTAAATGCCCCCGTCTTGCTTAGTCACATTGGCAATCTTTAACGTTCCGTTGGGGAAGACAGAGAATCTGAAAAAGATGACAATGGTTGGCCAGTGAATACACATTCATACTTTATACGCATTACTCCAATTAGCTTTCTGCATATTCTTCCTAACCTGTTTCTTCTCTTTATTAGTTGAAAATGTAAAATAGAAAAGTAAAATAGATAAACAAGGTCTTGTGAAATAAAGACTTGTGTGGATAAAAATAAGGTAAAATTTCCTTTCTCTAACTTCATGTGAAGTCAACCAGCCACATCTTTTTGATCTGTTTCTGATACTACAGCACTGTACAGCATGAGAAATGCCTTCTTTCACACACAGGAACTCACATAATCAGATATGAGGGAGAGCTAATATGTAGTCTTTTCCAGCCAGAGAACATGAACGGTTTTGCTCCTTTGACTTTTTGCCACACACAGAATGTTTGGGATTCAAATTGACAATCTACAGATCCTACTGTAGGGTCATATGTTTCTGCTGCCATTTGTAGGTCTTTCTTTTATCTTTTTTTAGTTTACCTTTCATTTTTCTGGATCATCTCATTCCCTCTTTTCCACAAGCTGATGGCTTTGGGTGAAGCTTGTGGTCTGCAGTCCAAAATCACCTCTGTGCCAGCACGAACTTTCATCACGCTCCTCAAGGAGCTCTTGGAAAAACTGGGTGGTGACGCTGCACAGCAAAGAGAGAATTTAGACAGCAGAAAACTTTTAATGCCTCGTTGGGAGAAAAACAGTGAAGCACAGCAACATAATTCCCTGCAGCCTCTGCAGCAAAAAAGGCTCCTGCCTTTTAGGAATTGAGATATTTAAAATAAATTAAACCCATTGCCTTACAGAAGCTTATTCTGCATCTGTTTGTACTTGAGCTATGACCTAGCCGTCATAATAACATGCTATGTTGGATTCAGTTGCATAGGAAAAAGCACTGATCGATATTTCATGATCTATGCACACAAACTCTAGAAAGAAAAGACTATAGCACAAAGCTGGTCAAAGAGTCCAAATCAATATAAGGGAAAACGTGATGTTGGAAAGGAAGCACCCTTATGAATAGCATCACTGATGACAAGAGTGTCAGTTTGTGGAATGATCCTATGATTTGCATTAATATTGGGATTTTAACACAGAAACAAGGGCTTTAGAAAGCCACACTTTGATTTCTATCTTGGTTTCACCATCAGCATGTTACCCAGTTACAATGTTAGTCCTGATAGAAGCACTATTCAGATTTTTTCAGAAAAAACATTATAACCTTGAACAATAATGAGTATATTGCTGATCACACTGATATCACTAATTACTGGATGTCGCACACCTGTATGCTGTTGCATGTTTTCGTTAGCATGACCAAGTGAGCTTGATTTATTAGCCTATAATAATAATAATAATAATAATAATAATAATAATAATAATAATAATAATTGGCAATGGTAACCAATGACACATGTACTCTTTATGGATTGTTATTTAGCTAATGGCACGAGACTGTAAAAAATATAGAGTTAAAAAAAAATTAAAAGTGAGATTCTGGCAAATGTTCTTCAGCAGAGTAAAACGTACCTAATACCACTAATTCAGCACTGGCATAAATGACGCCATGCTTGTTCTCTGCCACGCACTGATACATGCCTCCATCAGACAGAGTCAGTGAGGAGATGGTAAGAGCGCCATTCTCTATGAGCACCCGGCCCTGTGGGGAACACACACACACACACACACACACACACAAAACCCCCCACAAAATTGTACATGTATGTTTTATGCATTCTTTATTCTTAATGTAGTATTCAGGAAAATTCTCCAGGCTTCCTGAAGGACTTCCTTGGCTCTGATTTTGGCAAGTTTTTGGCACTCATTTTCAACCCAGTACCTGTACCTAATCAGTTTCAGACGATTTTTTTTACTTGTTAAGCCACACAGTGATTTATTATCCATTCAACCATAATAAACATCTAACTTAAGGCATGAACCAGTAAGAAACAAGTGCACATGGTGACAGGCTTGTTATTAGGATACTAGGGATGCTGGGTGCTGAGTGGTTGGAACAGATGAGTGGAGAAATGAGGTTGCTGTGGAGGCTATACTTTACTGTAAATAAAAAAAATGTAGCTTTAATTCTTTTATAGCATGTCACAGTAAAACATTTGTTCCCATTTGTTTATTTTAACTACATAACTTAAATGAAATTTAATAAGAAAAAAGTAGTGTACAGTACCTCATACAAAAAGTATACCAAGATTTCTCCCATTTATTGTCAAACAATGTTCATACTAATATTGGATGCTAGTAACTGCTGCTGACTCCAAAAGCAAAGCAACAGTATTATCCACCACTAGAGAATATAAGAGAGAGAGAGAGAGAGAGAGAGAGAGAGAGAGAGATGCTCTCCAATTATAGTTCAATTTTGCAAAGATATTTGGGCTGTAGTCTACAGATGAGAAGGGGATAGAGACATGTTGGAATTAAGATAGATTAAGGGCCTGGGGACAAAAAATGCTGACCCTCAGCTTTGGAGGACAGAAAAGCACCGTTGACAATAGCTGTGGCACACTTATAAGCAATTCATCTTACTGTGAGCGATCGGTCAGACACGTGAAAGGGGTTGGTCGAAAGTGTATCGAGCTACAGGAGAGGCTAATGGCATGGCTGAGCTTTAAGTCCATTAGGCATTCTTAAAACCAGAGGTCAGCACAATAGAAGCATGAAGAAGAGAGAGAAAGCCAGAGAGTGAGAGAGGATAAATAGAGAGGTTATTTCGACTCCAAATACAGACCACATTCATTGTGGGTATTGTTGTTTTGTTCCTTCCTTTACAGCATGATAAATCTCATGTGACGGGACCAAAAAACTACATAAAAATCAAAATGAAGAAGAAAAAGAAGAAGAAGAAACATTGTACAGTGCATGAGGGCCACTGAATTCTGAATAGATTTTATATATCATGCACCACTAATGGATGATGTATTGTTTGTGGTGTGGTGTGAAAATAGGGAAAATACATATGGTAAAGTGTGTTCTTTCATATATCACACATATTTCAGTTGAACTACGCAAGCAAATGAACAAAACAGAATGATGTTTGTAGGACAGTGGATAATATTATTCATTCAATCCCCATTTAATGAGTTGCCATTTGAGCATAGTTTTGCAGGGTCTAGTCTATTGGTTCCAACACAGGAGGACCCCCTGCCCTGCACAATTACGTGTTTTTTTTTCTGCTCCCAGCACACCTGCTTTAACCAATCATCTAATTAACAGCTGTCTCTGAATAGACGTACTGTAGGGATGTAAAGCAGGAGGAACACCAAAATATGCTGGGCAGGTGGTCCTCCAGGACCAGGATTGAGAACCACGGCTCAAGCCATGTCTGCAGGGGTTTCCATTGGGTTCTTCTGCTTCTTTTCTGACCTCCCAAAACATATTGCTATGTGGCTCCACTACTATAAATAGCCCCAAGGTTTGAATGAGTGTGTAAATGTATGTGCATGATTTACATACATCATCCAGGATATATTCCCTCTTTATGGCTAGTGTTTCTGGGATAGGCTTTGGGTCCATAAATAAATGAACGAAGTGAAGTGTGCAATAATGAAGTCCATAAAGATAAATGCATGGGTTTTTAAGAAAGCAGGCTAGATAAACAGAATGGTCACCGAACAGGAGATTCCCTTAATAGCTATTTCCCATCATGTTTATTTTAGTTTATTTATCCTATTTTTCCTTGTTTTCTCACAGCAGTCATTTCTTTTTATCATAGAGCCTTCTTAACCAGCTATTTCTGTTGACCTTCAAACGGTTAAGAATTAAGCTCACATTTTGATTTTTCCTAGAAGTTTCACTGTACCTCAGATATAAGTGTTTCTCCATTCTTCAGCCAGTTGTATGATGGTTTGGGCTTCCCATTGGCTTTGCACTCCCAAAATAAGTTCTCCTCAATTGACAAGGCTGTGGTTGTTATGATCTGCAGCCAATGAGGCTTTGCTATAAAGAGACAAAAGCAGTTAAAAACTAATGACTCTTTGCAAGGATGTCAATCTAATTATGCCAATAAACACCATTGAGACTCACAAAATAAAAACAACACACACAAAAAATACTATTTTGCATTTTGTGCAAAAACTTGTTAACTTGTATATATACAAGTTGAATTTCCATGCCTTATTTTCTTACAATGGAGATTAGTTATTAGTTTTAACCATGCGTGAAACATATAAATTCAGTTCCAAATATGCATTCCCAATTATAAGCCTTTTATTCCCTCTGTCACTATTTTCAATGAAATCCCCAAAACTATGAAGATAAGTCCCATGCTTTAATATAAGAAAAACATTATCTGCATAAATGTCTCTTCATAAGAAAACAAGGACTTCCCCTAGGTGGTCTCTTTTCTCTAGGTAGAGTTTTCACTTCCGGAGGGATATTATCCTGCAGTGTGGGATTGGAGTCGAAATAAAAAAAAATCCAACAATGGCTGTTCATTTCATAGAAGCATAATGGCTATGAATTGGGCTATTGAAATGAAACGCCCCCTCTCTCCAGACAGAATGACAATTCTATCAGACCAAAGGCACGCTCTGTCCTTTCAGCACACAAATAAATCCTCTGACCTCGTTCCACAGCCTTATTATCCGAGTGCCTGGCAGACACCCTGCGGGGCCTGTGTACTGACTGCGAGTTCAATTAATGCTGGGGTATAATTGCATTTCAAAAATAATCTCCTATTTTGAAGTATTTCAATAAGACCCAAAATTCCCTCATGATTTCCTGTTATTAGCACAGCGCAACTTTTGAAGGAGTAGACAAAATATATGTCAGAACTGCACTATTTGTTGGGGTAAGGTTTGTAATTAGATTAATACAGGTTATTAGTTGGTATAAGGTATGCAATTAGACTAATAGAGGTTGTTAGATGTTATTCAGAATTGAAAAAGATGCAGTGGCTTTTTACTGTGCATTTCCGTAGGTTGTAGTTTTTGCTTGTTGCTAATGCTAAGTCTAAAGATTGAGAAGGACATGTCACTTATGTCCTAATTTATGACAGCATCATCACCACTGCTTCATCATATGTGTCATGCAACATCATAGCCCCTCATGAGTACAAGAGTCATTTGACAAACTTGTCATGACATGACCTTGCTCTAAGTAATAACACAGATGACAGTGTGAGGGTAACACTCATCACATTTAGATCTATGCATCGTAATAAAAGCGGAAGCTTGTCATAACATGCCTTTGTGCACGAGTAGGGAAGAAGATACAAAAAGCCAAAAGAAAATTTTTTGCCTACACTTTTTTTTTGTCTTAAGGCTTTACAAAACCTTGACCAAAATATAAAATTAATCCAGATCTCATCAAAATGAAGAAGTGCAATCTGGATTAAATGAAGCACGACAGTTGCCCAACAATATAAGCAGACCTGATTTCCTTCGCACAGAACATGGCAAATGTATTAATATTACAAAAAAACTTTAATGCAAGATACAACAATTACAACAAGCTCCTTTACCATGAAAAGAAAGGCGGCCTTTTGCTGCATTCTTTCCTCGACTGTTCTCTGCCACACACTCGTATGTCCCCGTGTCCTCCTGCTGGAATCTGGGGATCTCCAGAACAGCATTGGAGTTACTCAATTTGACTTTACTTGGGAATGGCACATCATTGGTTCTTCTCCAACTGATTTTCGGAACTGGGCTGTGAGAAAGAGAACAAATTTTTTACAGGAACAAAGTGTTTACAGAAACCTGCTAGTACAGTATGTCTTTAGAATGGGGCTGCTTTTGGAATATTTCTGCTCAACAGTTGTGACTAATATTGCTACTGTATTTTTTTTTCTAAAAGGCTGTAGTCCCCTCTTCTGTAAAAAAAAAAAAAAAAAGTGTTGTTTTTCTTTCCACACTAAATGATAAACATTTTTCCTCACAGAGGATGCATCAGACTTGTTTTCCACGCTATTTAAAAGCTAAATATTTTGTGTTAGCACTCTGTGAAAAGCAGCTATTAAAATAAGATGCATGCTATTAAATAAAATGAAATAAATAAATAAATGAATAAATAAATAATCAGTCCTCATTGCAGACAGCTAATCACATTAGGAAAGTCTCTAAAGGAATGATCTTGAATTTCAAAGGACCTGCAACAGTGTTTCAAAAAGATACAAAAGTACATGTTATCGAGACGTGGATGTGATCCCCCGATTAACATTACTGCTTGATAAAACACACATACACACACAACTCACTTCCCCAGGGCGAAGCACTCTAGTTTCACAGACGATCCTTTCGCGGCAGGGACAGTGTCTGGGAAATGAACTTCTATTTTGGGTTCGTATTCTCCCATTGCACCTGTGATGGGCAAACAACACAAATACATACCTGCTGTGTAGTTCATCAATGATTTATGGCATATGCTCTTTATATTCATGTATACAGGCAAAATAACGACAAGGGGACAATAACAAAGAAAATGCCAGGATAGTGTGTGTTTGGGAAAAAAAAAACAGCCAAGATGTCTATGAAAGATTTAGAGAATTCACTCAGTAAACTAGCACCCATCTCAGATGGAAATGTGGCCTCTGTGTGTCATTGTCAGTACTACATGTTAGCCTCCCTAAAAGGCAACAGTTCAGTCTTCAAAGACCTGGCATTTAGAAGAAAAACCATCTCAAGCAACCTTTTAAAAAAGCGACCTTTCTTGAAAAGGCATCTTCCTTTAAATCTCAGATTGTATCCCATTCAAAGCCAGCCATCAAGGATTGTCTGGTATGTAGACAGATCTTACCATCATTTCTCAGCACCAGTGGAGTGGGTGAACTGAGCACTTTATCCTTGGTGATGCTGTTGTTAATGACACATGTGTAGTTGCCCACATCAGATGGTTCAACTTTTGCAATGTAAAGGTTTCCAGTCTCCTGTGACACAAAGCGCCTGCTGTCTTGCTGGACAAAGTTCGGGTACTCATTGAAGACCCAGGCGAACGTAAGTTCTGGGGGGAAAAATTAAAATCATAAGGTCTTCAACCTAATTTGTTCTAAAATGTTTTGTACGTATAAAAATGTTTTCCATTTATATTTTCTCTATGAATAGTCATACATATTGAGTGTTTAAAATGCTTTTTTTAGCTACATGATTTACCAGATTTTAAAAGCTTATACACTGATATACATCAATAAACTCTGATATACACTGATCAGCCATGACACCACTGACAAGTGAACTGAACAACATTGGGGGAACCAAACTACCAAGGGGCCACCCTGGTAGCACAAGTGGTACACAAAAGCTAGTTGGTTTTAATGTTAATTGTTTTTATATTATATCTGATCAATGTAAATACTATATTGCATTACAAAGCTGAAGAATTGGTGTATAAATCTAAATTAAAAGCTGTACTGGGAAAAGGTGCATTTTGCCCCCAACATTTCTCTGAGCAGCTCTGAGGTGATTCTTGGAGTTGGTTAGTCATTTTATTACAGTACATCTCTTGTCAGAGCAGCAGAACTGGGTTCAGGTCAGATGATGGGGTCATGCTATTTTAGACAGTGTTTCCACTTCTCTTCAAATATTGTTGAAGTACTCTATACAGAAGTTGAGGGTCAAAGTCAAATAACTCTAAAATCACTATAAAACTTGATGGACAGTGTGTAATAATTGCAGAGAAGTAAGTAGAACCTGAATATGAAACCAATGACACCTTTAGGCAATTGTTATCCTTTAGCTGGAGATGCTCACACAGTACCCACACTTCTACTTTTGCCTTGGGCAGGCAGGGCTCAGTAAACCGACCAGCTCTTCAGAAGGGACAGGACAAAGGGAGCGAAACAAACTAGATTAAAAGTGCCTCACTGCCATTCTCAGGACACTGGCTTTGGTTCGCTTGGCCTTGTTCATGCCTGGATGACTCACCTTCTTCCATCCTCTGAAAAAAAAGGTGAGGTGGGAAGGATAGACAGATCTGTCATGGTATATGTGTGTCTGTGTCATCCACACGAAAAGCAAGAAGAGGAAAGATGAAAATCAAATTCAAAAGCTGGAAACTGAGTTCTTTTGATGACAGACATGAGTAAAAGATGCATCAAGGTGTGATTTACCTGTCAGTAATCCAGAAATGTTGCCAGAAAAGGATTTATTTTGATTACTGACCGAGTGACTGAGCATCCAAAAGAGGTCTTGGAAAGAGAGGACTGAAAAAAGGGCTGACAGAACGATTTTGGACCATAACAAACTGATATATTAAAATATTTAAAATGAGAAAATCAGTAATAATATACAGTATATTAGCATTTTGACTATTAAACAAAAATAGTTGTTGTTAAGTCTATTTTGAAACCAAGAAATCCACAACTGCAAAAATGTTCATGGAAAAATTTTTTTTAATTCTGCAACATTATGATAATTTCCAAGATAGGTGAAACATGCACATAACGTTTGTGTGATATTATAACATCACAGTTTTATTTTATATTTAGAATAAATATGCTTATTAACTGACTGTTAGGAAAGGTTTATGAAAGGAATGTAACTCAAATTATAGAATGACGCAAATACATACATATGCAAGAAGGAACATGCTTAAAATCACCAGTAAGGACTTTATTTTAACTATGCAAAAAAAAAACATAAGACTTTTTATGCATACTCGGTGCAGGTGGAAACATGGTGCAAAGCTTAAAATGTAAAAACAAACAAATGATTTGGTTTTGTGTGAATATATTAAAAAGATGTGTGATCAAACCTTATACTATGACATTAAACTACATACATGCTTATTCCCTTGAAGTATAGCACAACTGCGTTCATAATGAATATGAAATGAATTTTTCTTACATGTTTTATATCAGTTTGAATGGCATGAAAAACACAACAGACTGAAATAACTTATATAGTGGTCCTCGGCATATGAATTTAAGCTGTTCCGGAGGTGATTTCTTAAGGCAAAGTAAATTTTGTATTGCGAAATGCATTTTCCCATTAATAATAATGTAAATGCAGATAATCTGTTCCAGCCACCCAGAAATATTATGCATATTACCAATTTCCAACACTATAATTATATCATAGTGTATATACTGTATATTATATACATATTTTTTTTATATAAAATCAATCAAAACATTTAGAAAAGACATGTAAATCAAGTCAAATATGAAATAAATAGACATTAAACCGCATACTGTATAGCGTTAAATTATGATTCCTCTTGGCACTGCTTGCTCTAAAAACAAAACTGAAAATGGCTCCGTTTTCATAATATTCTTGGTACCCACGGTGCTATGTCTTTACTAAATCTTGCACAAAAGAAAAAAAAAAAACAGAAAAACCCCCACACACACAAAAGAAATGTGAACTCGCTTAGCTTGGCTTTCCAGTGAGGTAAACAAGTTTTGATAAGCTACCGGAAGTAAGCACAACCAGATGCACATGCAGCCGGAAGGATGCGCAACCGGCTTGGTCGTTCGTATGCTTAAAATGCATCGCATACTGGGGCAAATTTCTTGCAAAATTTTTGTTATTAAGGTGAAAATCCGCTAGGCAGATGAAAAATTTGTTTTTTTTGTCATCAAATTCAGGGTAAATATTTTAGAAGGAGCATGATAAACACAAAGGTTATCATTTATGAACAGTGTAATTTGGAATGAAAGCAGTCCAAATATTAAAAATAAGGATATCACAGACATTGAAAGATTAAAAAGAAATCAGATGATCAGTGAGAAATATAGACAGAATTATATGAATGTTTAAATGCCATCCACAGGCACAAAGCTGGTTTTGTCTCCTTGCATTGTTTCCACGTATAAATGCTACTGTATACAGTGCACAAATCATGCTCTATTATGCAGCCTACATTTACATTTAAAACATACACTTTTTGTAATAATCAAATTCCAAAGCATGAAAAACACCAGAATGTAACTTTTTAATCAATTAAACTTAAAGACTTATTAATTATGTTACCTTATATTACAAGCCCACACATGTTGTTTAATAAGTTGGAAATTAGTTAGTTTTCTGTTTTTAATTGCTACAGTATATATACAGCGCATCTAAGAAAAAGAACATTGTGCATTTTTTTTCACAATTTAAATTCAACAAGTGAATCTTTAATATACTCCGGATTTATTATACATTAGTCAAAATATTCCAAACCATTTATCCAAACCATTAATCTCCTTTGAACAGTTAATTGTGAGATGTGTCTGCTACTTCTGCTCTGTAAAGACTTCATAACGCCTCTAA
>JAQMYJ010000037.1:25115200-25126445 GCA_030014305.1 Clarias laeviceps
AATTTGTTTTATTTTTACTTTATATTTTGTATTAATTATTTTTATGTATTTCTTTTTTTGGGCTGTAGAATGAATAATTTGAGTTTTCATTATTTCTTATAGGAAAATTAAATTTGGTTTACGAGTGTTTTGGAATACGAGCCCACTTCTGGAACGAATTATGCTCGTAAGCTGAGGTTCCACTGTACAGTAACCCTGTTTTTTTATTTTTTATTATTATTTTTAGCCCTCAAAAACAAACTGACAGTGAGTAGTCAGCATTTTTTTTTGCACATATGTGAATACTCCAAACAAACACAGACCCCTCTGAAACTAATCACACTGAGACTACCTCTGCAGCCTATTTCTTTGTTGAGCTACAAATTGACTACTCAAGAACGACAGTAACTTTGAGGTCAGAACTAGTGGGCTCAAGAGGTGGTACTGCCTGGATAGTTTTGAAGCAAATTGGGTCTAAACATTCTACTGTGTCAGAAAATTCTAAATGTCACGACCTTGATACCAATCAGGATACATTAATTAATGAATAAATTTTAAGGGCTCTAGGAGAATTTAAGTTTTTTTTTTGTATTGACACTGGACTATAATGTAGAACACACCATGTATAACGGTTTATAAACATACATAAATACATATAAATACATAAATAAAGACATGCACTATTATTTCTCAGAGCATCTGGATTGGGACACTGTAGACTTCCTATAGGTTCCTGCTGAAATACGTAGCTTTCTGCCAAGCTTTCTGCCAAGCTAACTAACACTCTTCTTAACGAATCTCCATTTATTGCTTAATTTAAATCTCTTTCTTTTTCAATTATATTCAACCCTGCTGGTAAATAGAAATACATTCTCTGATTTGGAGCTTCAACCCAATCAGAATGTAATATATTTCTCAGGAGAACACATTCCCTCCTCCAAGCAAGTAATCGATAGGTTTGTCATGTATGAAATGCAATAGAGAATGTTTAATAGGATACAATGCCACTAGCTACATTCTTAGCCTGAAGAATGGATATTTATATGCATGGTATAACAATTGAAAAGGAGAATTGCATGGTATAGAAATAATAAAAGTGATTTTAGGCAGTTAATTAATCTCTAGAGATTAATATAGATAGTTATAAACATTGTAGGAAAATTTACAATATTCAGAGAGTTCAAGATTTTCAGAGCAAGCTGAAACCTGAATTTTAGACAATCCTTCTAATTCAGTGGTCTTACCTGATTTTCTTTACTTTCTACAATGTAAAACAATGCTGAAGGCATCGAAAATATTCAATAATTTCCTTAGAACAGTTGATGTGTCGTCTACTTATGCTCTGTAAAGCCTTCATAACGTCTCTATTCTGATGTGCTGTAAATTAGGCAAATGTGAAAGAATGCTGTCAAGTGAGAATGTTTTTAAAAATAGAAGCGTTTATAGTTGTTGTTTTACACTGAAGATAGTTCTTAATGATATTTGCTGTATGTTTGAGGTTGTTGTCCTGCTGCAAAATACATTTGGGGCCAATCAAACCTCCCCCTGGTGGTATTGTATGATGGATAAGTATCTGCATGTAGTCCTGAGAATTGAGGACACCCTTAAACCAGACAAAATCTCCAACTCCATTTGCAGAAATGCAGCTTTAAACTTACAAGGAACCTTGTGCCTGCTTCACAGTTGCCTGAAGACACTTGTTATTGTAGCCATTTCCAGCCCTTTGGCAAAGAAGCTGCAATGAAAATATTAACATTTTGACTGATCATTAGCACTTGCTAACATTTTTCTGCCCAAATGTATGTCAAATGTACAGTATGGGCTTTGGACGCAATTCTTCCATAAAGACTATAAATCGGTGTACGTGGGTCATATTGGTTTCAAACATTGTTTGCTTTACAGTTAGACATCTTCCAATGTAGAAGGAAAGTAAACATGATTTGTCTGTTATCTGCTGGATTAAGTTTCACTACATATTAAATTGATGTTCATTAGCACCTCCTTGTTATAATTGGTTAATCATACACTTAACTTTGTGCAAGAGTGCAAGAATTGATGCTGGTTTGAAGTCAAAGGCTAGTCACACAAAATATTGATTTGATTTAGCTTTTTGCATTAAAAAAAAACTGAAAATATATTTTTTAAACCATACTTTACAGCATTTCCACACAAATGTATAAAACTTGCACAGTACTTTATATGACAGAAAGGTATTACACAGTGTATTGTAGTAAACACAGTGCATTAAATCCTGCCACACATGGGGCTAAGTAGGCAAAGACTTCAAGGTTGTTGACGCTTCTTCCCCAGAACCCATACCGATCAAGCATCCATGGAGTGCGCAGGACAATCAGACCCAATCCAGGGAGGACACCACCCCACAAATCAGATACCACAGCAAATCCTAGAGGACTTGTACAGCCATACTCTAAAGGTCCTGAGTACAAGCATTTGGCCAGCACTGACTTTTTTGATGATTTGTACTGCATTGGATTTTCTGTGGGATCAGATTGGATTAGCTGGCCTTTGGCCATCCATAAGCTTAGGGTGTCCATCACTCTGTCACCAGTTCAACTATCAGTAGTCATAATGTTACGTCTGGTTTGTGTGTGTGTGTGTGTGTGTTTGTATATGTGTGTGTGTGTGTGTGTGTGTGTGTGTGTGTGTGTGTGTGCGTGCGCGTCTGTGTGTATACAGTATAGATGCTAAAAAAGTTGTCCACGATAGAAAAGAATCACAACACCCATTGCATCACAGCCTGCCACATACTTTACGGGCAGGCAAAGAGTTCAAGATCCGACCTCCAAACTTTGCACATCCAGGGGTCTGGAGTCATAGCCCGAGGGGCCAGAAAGGGGCCAGGTGGCATAAGGGGAACCAACACAATATTGGCCTAAATGTTTTGCCTTCTAATGTTTGCCTTATAATATTCCCTCACAACCAAGAGGCCCCTCTCAATATCCTGATGCCAGACATCACAACACATCCGCAGAGAGCTTATGGAGTCATGCCCTAAAGAGACAGAGCTGCCCAGGTGGATTAAAGGAAACTGACACAATCTTGGGCTTAATAATATGGGTTTTAATGTTATGGCTGATCAGTGTATAATGCAAAGTGATTACAAATTAACTGACGTCAAGCACTACATTCATTGACATGATTATACCGCCGTAAGCTTCTGAAATGATTAAAACATTACCAGTCCAAATCTGTATATTGTAGTACATCCTGGATTTCCTGTCCTCCAACTAAGCACATGATTAATCACAGACTAATTATCTCTACAAATCCTAATTGCTGTCCGATGAAACAAGTCCCATGTCTTCTAATTTCTGAAGTCTCATCTGTTCTCATAATTGCTGCAATCTCAAATTGAAATGAATGTTTCACACCGCTGATCTGTCATTTCCATTTAGGCTATTAAAACTCCTCTCTAATTACTGATGTCTGAATAACAGTCCCAGTTTTTAGGTTCCATCAGCTGGCCAAGAAGATGTTGAACATGTAAAGTAGAACAGAACAGCTGTGACTCAGACCTAAACCATGATGAAGTGCAGTTAATTTATCAAGATGCAAAATATAGTTTTTTCACTTGCTTTTGTCTCGTTTTGAGCTGTGATTTAAATCTCTATCATTTATTTGGGTATTTCCACATAATCCATAACATATCTTAATGTTTTCACTTTCCCAGTCTTCAAATAGGCCGTACAAGGAGACAATTTGCTTGTAATGATGCATTATCAAGCAGCAGTCCAAATATCTATAGCACAGTATATAGTTAGTTTTCTGTAATATTAGTCATACTGTACATGTTACATACTAAATGTCCAAGCAAAGTGTAAATATATGTGAATAATCAGGCTTACCTCCAGAATGCAGTGGGGTTCCACATAACAGAACAACACCTTGGCCTTCTCTTACATTAACAGCACTTCTTGGCTGGGTTTTGAAGTTCTCTAGATCTATAAAATTATACGTAGATATAATGTTACATACATCATTAATTATAACATCAAACATAGTATGGTACTGTTTTGTGTTTTAAATGAGATTTTCCAGTATAGTACAGCCAATGTGTCCCACTTTTCGAATAAACTTTAACTACATGTTAATATACATTTGATCTTAGGATATATGTTAATCTTTGCAGATATACAATAGCTCATGATGCTGACCTTTGCTGGTGTCTCACATTCCTAAAATACCAAGATGTTATATCAAGAAGGCATGTTGTTAGTCATAATTCACAGTGATATTGAGTAAAATCTTTAATGTAAAACTTTAACAGCAGCTCCAACAAGTGTTTGCTGTAATTTAAATGCACAATAAGTGTTTCGACAGAAATAATGTACATGTTCTTATACAGTATACTATTTCTATAGCCTGTGATATTAGTGGTCAGTGTGGACCAGGTGGATGAGTAAATGTTCATATGATAAATACATATCCAAAAGCTGATTGTTGTTTTGTGATGTCAAATACATTTCAGCATAGAGCAAGTTTGTCAACACAACACAGGGACTGGGGGATTAGCTCCACAGGAAGAATGTGACTCAGGAACGAATACAACAGAGTGGTGCTGGAGTGAGCAAATGTAAAGAACACAAGGGTCGGCTGCCGTTGGTGGTGACACATCAGCACTATTATCAAGCGAGCCCCTTAAAATTAAAAACATCATCCCCAGTGTCAATGTGTTTCTGCACCAGTCATGCGCATCAAATTAACACAAGGAGAAAAAAAAATAACACTGCAGACAGCTGTTACCCACCTGGCCTGATAAAATCCTCATATGTGTTACAAGACTGAGAAGCTTGTAAGGATTCAAACAAACAGCTGGGCTTCAAGCTCAGCAAGCCAAACACACACACACAAAAAAAAAAATTATCAGTGTGACCGATAAGACAAACTGCACAAGGGATGAGGTGGTGAAGAAAACAGGATTCTGTGGGGGTGGTGGATAGAGCTTCACCTAATGAGACACCGTGCTGAAAAGAAAGAGATGTCCTATACTGCAACAGAGGAGGAGGTAGAGAAAGGACTTGGTCAGCTTACAATAACAGTATGAAAGCTTCAGAGTCTGAGATACTGAGGCCCTAAGGATGATTAACGAGCTCTTGGGTTAGAATGTGTATGGCTTGGCTCATAGATTTGAGAATAAGCCAGGCAGCTCTATAGCGCCTGTGTCCAGGTGCTCTGTAATGAAGAACATTTATATCAGTCCAGACATGAAGGTCAAACAATTTAGCCCAGGAGCTGTAAGCTGGGTCTGTGGGATGCTCTCTGTGTCTTGGATTTATTTCATATAAATTTACGAGATTGAAGTTGAAACCAGCAAATTCAGCATTTTGATTTACGTAATTAACCAACCTTGTTAGCCATGTAAGAAATAAAACTGTTTGCTAAGCACAAAACTGCTTAGGGGCTATGGTAAAATCTTAATACAATAGATAACGGGTGTCTTGAAATGACTGATGATGTATTTGAAAATGAAATACATCCCTATGAAAATACTCACCTTATCAGATGGTAATTGAATCTGGCAGAAATAGTGCCCTATTAACGTTGCCACTCCCTCTTCAACTAACCAGTGATCAATAAAGGAAATAAATGTCAAGCAGCTCCTTTTAACCAATCCCCAGAAGTGAGATTCATTATACTACCCATGAGGATAGCGGGAGCCTAAGGGGAGAGTGGGATGCTCTCTTTGGTCAGAGAATTAATCAATAGCAAGGCAGCATGATGTGCAAAGAGAGGGCAGAGGAACCTGACTATTAAACAGGAAAGAGCCCTGAGAAGGCTGACTCTCATCTCATCAAGTCTCAAAGGTCACATGAAGTATTACTAAAACAGTTACCTTAAGAAGCTGCATTACTTTTTCATGGTGAGAATGGCAAATTGAATGTTGGAACCAAAGTGAATATTTGTAGAACTGATAAAAATGTGTATGTGGGTTTATGACAGTTCATTCATGTGGATACATGTCACCACTGATTCTTTTTTTTTCTTTTTTTGTTATTGTCTAGTCAAAAGTTGGACTCACTGAAAAGGGCGGCCATCTTGTGTGTGTGCATTAGATGAAAACTGGAGCCAGGATCTGTGCTCGGTATCTTTATTTTCATACTAGTAGTAGGTATAATATTTTCATACTAGTGGTGCATATAGTAATTACTCACTAACTCATCGTCTATACCACTTAATCCTGTATTCAGGGTCGCGGGGGGCCTGGAGCATATCCCAGGAGACTTAGAGCTGAACAGGGTGTCAATCCATTGCAGGGGACACACGCGTACACACACTCACACACTACGGGAAATTTGGGAACGCCATTTAGCCTAATCTGCATGTCTTTGGACTGTGGGGAGGAAACCGGAGTATCCGGAGGGAGAACATGCACACAGAGACGGGAATCGAACCCGAACCCGGACCCTGGAGGTGCAAGTGCCTTATAGTAACTAAATGTAATAAAATTTGAGCTTTTTTTTAAAGCCATAAAATAAATAAGCAAGCAAAAAAAATCTATTCAGTTCCAGTTCAAGATAGATACCATACTGTACACATCCTGCCCACTATATTAGGTGTAATCTGTACACCTGCAAATACATGTACATGTAAATATCTGATCAGCAAATTACCCCAATCAGCCATAATATTAAAAGCTAAAACATTAAGCACAATATCATGTATGTTCCCTTGGGGCATGATTCCACAAGACCTCTGGGGATGTGGAACCAAATAGGCTAGCTTCAGCCGCCCCACAGGCATAGATGAATCTTGGGTGCCTATGAGCTTGTATGCAGTTTACTGGTAAATGATTGATAATCAATGTTATTCGAGGTTGTGGCTGATGTGTACTGTATGTGCTTTTTAATTAAAATAATGCAGAAACAGGTTTCAGGCATTATTTACATGAACAATCAGAAAGTTTTTTCCAGTTTTTAACTGTCTGGGTTGAAAACTCATGAGCCAACTATAGTATTGTATCCCTGTGCTTGGTAGACAGAAGTGGAAACTGACATCAGTTTAAACTGGCAACCAAAAAGAGTAATGCCACTGTAATGGGCATGCGTAAACAATGACAACTTCACTGTACTAAAGTTGTGTTGCCAACACATTTAAAATGACAGAGCGAGTACAGCAAAAAATTTGCATCAAAAAACCCCTGAGAATGTTAAACATGTATCTATATAAATAAAAGAAAGCTTTGGTCTGTACAGTATATTGGTCAGAACTAGCTCTTTTAATGATATATTTACGTTTCATACATTGGAGGACCCGAAACCAGTCTCAGAAAAATGTATGCATGCATATACTGTATGTCTTTCTGTCTGTGTGTATGTATGTATGTATGTCCAGACAGAATTTGTCACAGCATCACGCAAATCTGGCTGGACAAAACTGAATGAAACATTGGCATTTTTTTTAATGTTTAGTAGAAGTGAAATTATGAACAGTTATGTTCCAGATTACAAACCAAATGTTTTGACAGCATACTGCACATGCGTCAAACTGTGGGCGCGTCTTACAGTAAATCGACCACTGGAAATTATTCATTGAAACTTTTGCAGTACTTACATATCTTGCCAAACTTTAACCTGCACCATGAGTGAAATCAAAATGTTAACTGTTCATAACATTTCTTTTATTTATGTGTCGTATTTAATAATCTAATTTAAAAAATGCTACTAATAAGCTACTTGTTCAATGTAATCAAACACCCGCAGCAATAGAAATTTACTAGATAATTTGTTTATATTTTAATTGCTGAAATAACAGTGCTTAAGTGGTACTGTATAAGAGAATCTTTATAATAATATGTTATGCAGAGAGTTCTGTTACACAGAAAGACAGGCGCACATGTACGTGGACTTTAACCTGAATATCACTGATTTTTATTAAAGCTGACCTGTGCATTTTAAGCTTTACCGTTTAAACCTTTTATACAAACTTTTTACCCCGTCATTCCCGTGTACATTAGTCCACTATAATGTTAAGGTACGGGCTACGATAAACAAAGATCAGTGACTGACAATGCAAGAACTAGAAGCGTAATTATGACTTTAATTCAATTATATTGACAAATTCTGTAAAATTGTAATGAATTTAAAAACTGTGCAATAAGATAAATTCCTCTTTATTGTGAGTATACTGTAAATTACAATAAACTGACATACTGTAGAAGGGTTTTGATCATCTACTAATTTAAAATGCCCATTTTATAACGTACCAAAGTAGCCTTAATGGTTCAATACCTGTATGTTGACAGATATATTGATTTATAAGAGAGATTTCTTTTCAATATTACTGTAAAATGATCATTTCTTTGGAAGCATAGCGAGGTTCAATGTAAACTGATCTGAAGATAAATTATCATTTATCAAATTGAATTATTTCTTTTAGAGTGAATTAAATTGTGCCTTCTGGCAAAATTATATTGACAGATTCAGTGACTTTGAGGACCAAATGCTTGACATTTAAAAAGAATTGTATTTAATTTATTCATTCCCACTGTGAGCACAGAGTAGCTTACTGGAAAGTGTCAGGAGTGGGTTTGAGACCTGTTTACACAAACATCCCCGATGCGCTGTTTACACAACATCATATCGATCAGAGCCCTGCCCTCACCTCGGCTACTCAGATCACATCTCTGTTATGCTAATTCCAGCATACAGACCATGCGGCAGGCATTTAAAACTGGTTCTAAAGCAGGTGAAAACCTGAGCAGCAGGAGCCATCTCTGCTCTCCAGGACTGTTTTGAGAGCACTGACTGGAACATGTTCAGGGAGACTGCAACTTACGGTGACTTCACCAACTTGGAGGAGTACACGTCATCAGTGACGAGCTACATCAATAAGTGCACCGATGATGTCACTGTCTCCAAAAACATCATCTCAAGCCCAACCAGAAATCGTGGAATACTGCGGACAAGCGTGCACTTCTGAAGACCGGGGACTCCGCCTTCAGAGTGGAGGACAAGATGGCCCGAAAAACAGCAAGGGCCAAACTTTCCTGGGCCATCAGAGAGCCGAAGCGCGCACACGCCCAGTGTGACCACAGCCACTTCAAAGACAGCAGTGACACACGACGCATGAGACAGGGCATAAAACCCATCACCAGCTACAGGACATAATCACCTGCCTGTAACAGTGACGGCTCCCTTTTAGATGTGCTGAACAGCTTCGACACTCAGTTCGACACACAGAACGACATGACAGTGTGGAAGACCACCCCTCCTCCCAGCGACCAGGTGCTGTGTCTCACCACAGCTGATGAGGAAAACTCTATGCAGAGTCAACCCACGTAAAGCTGCTGGACCAGACAATATCCCTAGCAGAGTGCCCAGAGAATGTGCTGACCAGCTGGCAGGTGTTCTTACTGACATCTACAACATCTCTCTGAGCAGCGCTGTTGTTCCCACATGCTTCATGACCACCACCATCGTCCCCGTACTGAAAAAGTCTTCTGTGTCCTGTCTCAATGACTACCGTTCTGTTGCACTCACACCTACTGCATCATCATGAAGTGCTTTGAGTGGTTTGTCATAAGACACATCAAGACCCTGCTGCCCTCCTCACTGGACCCGCTGCAGTTTGCGTATCGTCCTGTTCAATGGGCGACACCATCTTCACCACACTCCATCTGGCCCTCACACAACTAGATAAGAAGGACACCTACATTTGAATGCTGTACATACCTGTAGATTTCAGCTCTCAGCAATATTATCATTCCTCCACACCTGATCGTGAGGCTGAGCGTGTTGGGCCGAACACCTCCCTACAGTATGTAACTTGGGCAACTGGACTTTCTGACCAGTAGGCCTCAGTCAGTGAGAATTGGGGACAGCACCTCCAGCACCACCGACTCCTCAGTGAAGATCAACAGCCCCAAATTCCTTGGTGTCCGCCTGGAGGAGAATCTCACCTGGTCCCTCAACACCAGCTGTCTGCACAAAAAAGCCCAACAGCGTCTTTTCCTGCTGAGAAGGCTGAGAAAGGCTCAGCTTCTACCACTTCTCACCATCTTCTACATCTTTTTATTTATTTTTTATTTTTTTAAATCCCAACAGCGTCTTTTCTTCATGAGAAGGCTGAGGAAGGCCCAGCTTCCACCACCGATTCTCACCATCGTCTTCTATCGAGAGCATCCTGAGCAGCTGCATCACTGTCTGGTTTGGGAATTTTGCCATCTCGGACCTCAAAACCCTAAAGGGATAGTGAGGGCAGCACTTCCCCCTATCACAGACATCTACACCACACGCTGCATCCGCAAAGCCACCAGCATTGTGGCTGATTGGACACACCTCTCTCACTCACTCTTCACCCTCCTGCCATCTGGAAAAAGGTACCGAAGCATTCGGTCCCTGACATCCAGACAGTGTAATAGCTTCTACCCACATGCCATACGTCTACTCAACAAGACAGGATTGGACTGATACACACACACACACACACACTCTCTCTCTCTCTCTCTCTCTCAGATAAACATTCATCTCTATAAAATGGGACTGGACTGATAAACAAACACGCACATACAGTACACACTGATCTACAACCATCCAGCATATTTTCAACACCAAACTTAAAAATGTTTTTTTTTGCACAAATACTTATATTATCAGCTGTTATTTGCACTTGGACTCTTTCTCATCTGTGCTGCTACTCACAAGAAATCTTTACTGTTTTTATATATCATGCCATTAACTTGAACTATCTCAATCCACTATCTCAGTATATCACAGTATATTGCATTGTATCATGTTGTCATGTTGCTTTTTGCATATTTGCTCGTGCACTTTGTTGTCTTGTGTTATCTTTTGTATAGTAATGTCTTTTGTATAGAAGGAGAATAGTTTTAATTAGAATAGTTTTTGATAATTTATGAGGCAAATTTGGTTTGTCTTAGATAGTCAGCTAATTAAGTGTCATAGTTAGCTAGTTAATTTCTGTTAATTTCTGTTACATGTAACCTACAGTAGTATGTAGCACCTTTGTCCTGGAGGAACGATGTTTCGCTTCACTGTGTACTGAACTGTATATGGTTGAAAAGTATAAAAGCAATAAAAGCCTACTAGACTTTAAATGTTCATTTTAATGAAGCATAGAGTTATAGCACCGTTTAGAAATGTATTTACAGTATATATATATATATATATATATACTCAGCAAAAAAGAAACGTCCTCTGACTTTCAATTGTTTTTACTTTCAGAAAACTTAATGTGTAAATATTTGTATGAACACTAAAAGAGTCAACACCATAAGACATAAACT
>JAQMYJ010000037.1:25126545-25150453 GCA_030014305.1 Clarias laeviceps
CATAGCGTTTTCACGCAGCATCTCGTTCCCGCCTTTTCAGGGAACAGGGTTACAGCAAAGTAACCCGAGACGTTTAACTGGAAGAAAAGCTCTCAGAGAGAATACCACTGCACCTGAAACCTGTAATCTAGCTGGCCAGTGATTAGATGTTTGAAAGACATGCAGCATTAATAGTTATTCATTAGTTTCATACCACATATTACCTTAATAAATGTATATTTAAAACTACTTCAGTTCTCATATTCATTCTCTCATAATTTGGGTAAAATTCTATGGGTATGTATTGATCAATATTGCTGTTTTTGTGCAAAATTTGTGTAAAGTTTGCCATGGTATGTACAATGAGTAGAAGAAGTAATGTCGTGGTACTGAAAATTGAGATTAAAAGGCAGTGATTAAGTAAACAATTAGAAGTCAAAAGTAAAAAAAAAAAAACTATAAAGACTTAGCTGAAAACAGTTTTTCAATGATACGTTAACAGAATCCATGTTCTTAATGTTCGCACAACTCAAGCCTGTTAATTTCCTCATTTTTTTTTTTCACTTGATGTTGATTGGTTTTAAAAAAGTATTTAATAAAACATGGCAAGAACTACCCAAAATGCAATGTGCCATGACACTGTTGCCTAGAAGCCACACTACTGAAAATTCACATGCAGATAGATTAAGTGTGCCATTGGGAAGAGTGTCTGTTTTATGCACTGCATTATTTTGGAACAATAACACATACTCACAAGTGTGTTAATTATTTCTTCATTATTCAGGATCACTGGCACTAGATTCTTTGGTGACTCACTAATTCAGACACCACTTCCTGAAGCTACATGAGAGATATGGTAAACATTACACATAAAAAATTAATTAAATAATTTAAGAAACACAAAGGGGACTGGTCCTGACATCAGCTTTCATTAAATATATTCATACTTTCAATCAATATTCTCAAGTTTTGTTCAGGTTCCCATTAAATATCCTCATAAATACTTGCCAAAATAGCAAGCCATATACAGTATACAAACTACAGATTTTGTGGGGATCCCAGCATGCATTGGTAAAGTAAGTCAGTGGTCCAGTGAAGATGCAGAGATCCTCAGCTTGCATCATATGGGGTAACCTAGCTGCAGACAGTTAAAAAAAAAAGCACCCACTATGAGCACATGAGACCTGAGCTGGTGGCAAAATGTGGTCTGGTCTAATAAATCACATTTACTTTTAGCTGGGTACATTTGTGCTCCTTAACTGGGAAAGAGATATCACCAAGATGCACTTTAGGATACCAAAACACACCTTTAGTGGTCACTTTAGAATACCACTGCATACCTTCAAAGGTCTCACTGACATGCCATGTGTTTAATATATATATATGTTGCTATATATTGTATTTTATATACAGTGGAACCTTGGAGCATAATTCATTCTGGAAGTGGGCTCGTATTTCAAAACACTCGTTTTGAAAATGGGAATTTTCCCATAAGAAATAATGGAAACTCAAATTATTCGTTCCACAGGCCAAAAAATAAATACATAAAAATAATTAACAAAAAATATAAAGTAAAAATAAAACAAATTAACCTGCACTTTACCTTTAAAAAATAGTAAAAAATAAATCCCAACAGATAAGGGTTTCTGTTTGTGCGCACAGGCGCTGTGTATGTGTGTATGTGTGTGTGTGTGAAGCTAAATTAAGGAGCCGCTACCCTCTCCCCCTTCTCATCTTACACAGTTACCCTTCCTCCACTCTTCACACACACATGCGCACACAACGGAAACACTGTTTTATCGGAAAAATAAACAAGAAATCTCCCTAAAGACACTCGATTGAGCGACACACTAACGGAATCACTGCTGTAAAGTAAAAATAAAACAAATTAACCTGCACTTTACCTTTAAAAAGAATCGCAACAGGGCAGTGTTTAGAGCAGAGAGAAAGAGTGTGTGTGTGACTGTGAAGGCAAAAGTAGGAGGGGTCTGTGTGTATGTGTGTGTGTGTGGCACGGTGTCCAATGACACGCGCGCTCACAGACACAAAGAGCAGGCTGATACAGAGAGAGAAAATGGAACTTTAACCTCTCTAATGAGACTTGCTTTTTGTACACACACGCATACAGACACAAAATAAAATATGTTTTACGCGCACACACGTGATTACAGTGTTATAGTAAACAGTACATGCGTACACGGATGTTTATTATACCAGTAAGAGACACGCACTAAGACCCAGCAGGGGAGACGATTACCCACAATTCCGCAGCGCAAGAGAGAGAAAAAACGTTGGCTCAGTTGTGATCACGTGACGCTTGGCGTCAAAACAAGAAGCGCATGCGTGATACGTGATACTCGGTACTCGTAAACCAAGACTTGTTTGTTTTCCAAGTCAAAATTTATTAAAAATCTTTGCTCGTCTTGCGGAACACTCGCAAACTGCGTTACTCGCAATCCGAGGTTTCACTGTATTTTGTGCTGAAAGAAAGGATATTACACTATATACTACACAATCCTGTGTCCTATACACTATATGTTTATTTAAAAAAATAGCAAAACAAATAATAGCTAAAATGCCCTGAGGTTTAAGTGCTACAGCTCAGAGCCTGATGTTGTGCGGTCAGCGCTAAAGGGCAAGAGCAACATGCAGGCTGATGTCACAAGCTCCAGAATCTTCAAAGGCTATTGACTGTCTGTGAGAAACCACTTTGCAGCTCTAAAGCCGCGAATGAGGACCCTTCTGCACACGTGAGTGGCATGTGAGTGGACCGATACCCTGCATCCCGGGGGATGGCAAAAAGGTGAACCTGCAACACTACGCTGTTGATGCACCAGCCTAAGCACCGTACAGTTTTGCATGCTGTCTCAGCTCCTTTTATGATTGTCGCCGCCAAATCCGCTTGAGCTCGCCGGATAAAGGCAAAAGGACAAAGTGCCGCCCTGTCTCCTGCTTGAGCTCAGCATCTGGAACCTGTGTGCCAACCCACCTGTTGGAGGCCACGGCATAAAGGCGGCAAGATGAGACTCTCTCACCTCACCTGTCTGAGCAAAGACGAGCGGACTGCCTACCGCCGATCCACACACCAGAGCTCATAGCACAAGGACGGTTACATGAGACATTGTGGATCGACCAGCACAAACAGATTGCGACGTGGAAAAAGGGTGAAATCACACACCCCAGGAACTTCATAGACGGAAGCGCTAAACGCCGCCATTTGACTGCTATATGGATTAACGTCAACCAAAAACCTGCACGAGCCGACGCAGCATTGCTCACATCAGCCAAAGTATTTGCCTGAGATCCAGTGACGAGAAAGAATGCTGTGATCACTGCAGCAGCATCGAAGGGCTGGCAGGAGCCGCTGCCCACGTCAATGCACTCTGCCACTTCATCACTGCCCACGCTTGCCAGCCGAGTGCCCCTCTGCTAGCTGGGCACTACCTGGACCTGCAAGTGCAACCCTCACTTTTTTCCTACCCTACTTTTCCTTCCTCCCTCCTCAGTTCCCTTCCCTTTTTCCCACTATACTATAGTAAATAAAACTACCCCTTTCCCATAAGAAAATTTTCCTATACTTTTTATTCCAAACTTTTGACTGGTACTATGTGTGTATATATACTGTATATACACATACACATACCACAGATAGATAGATAGCATGCATCTACATTTTGGTTGCATGTCTACAGTTCCCCATACTTGGTGCAAACAAGTATATAGAATAGTGTTCACGTTTCGCTTGAAGCTGAAAAGTCCATGACTAATGGAAATCAGCAATGGAGTCTGAATCCAATCAAACACTTCTCTGCTACTGTGAGCTGGTTGCATCTGACATCCAGTTCGATTTCACTTTGTTCAGCTGGGAAATCTCATTTGCTGCCTTACAAATCTGAACAGCCTCGACAGATAAGCAAAGGGTCGCCACAAAAGCTCCTTGTTCAAATAAATGCAGACAAGCCTATATTCAGAAACACATAGTGTAGGGTAAAATGCTTCATTTACACTTTGCATTTAAATGCATTTTCGATGATCCAATCATGATTGTATACCATTTAACCTCATTAAAGTAAATTTAAACGCACACAGTAGGGGTTGTGATTGGATTGTAATTGGATCAGCCAGACCTCCTGTGGAGGTAGTTTAGTTTAGTCTATTCTGGAGTAAGAGAGATCTGTACAACATTTAATGACTTAATGCCATTTCTTACCTCAAAAATATTTCTGTCTATCCATTTGTTGCTCTTTTGAAAGCTGGCTGACTTACCTACACATTACCTAGTTATCTATTTTATTTGCACATTGTGTGGACAAAAAAAACATCTAATGAGCAAGACTACTGTATGTGTTTATGTGTTATCAGTGAGTTACTAAACAACAATGGATGAGTTAAATTTTATTGATGTAGCACAACAAATACTGACAAATGCAATTTGCCAATATTTTTGGTAAATCAACAAGATGGACTTATAAGGTTCTGTCTGACATTTTTGTGAGCTTAAAGTATTGAGACAAATAGTTGACCCTCAATAACATCACAACCTTAGTTTTTAACTTCTGAAACAACTATCCTTCTTGACTTTTGACAATTTAGGGTCAAATTTTATTTTTGCTTTTTAAATCATTAACCTGAGGTGCTAGTTTACAACATCAGCATCTGACCTGTTAAGTCTACAGAGGCCACTCAGTTACTTGTTTAGTCCATCGGTATCTTACGGTTAGACTAATTAGATGAAGTGTTTCCAAACTCCTACACCACATTGCTTTACCTCATCACCTCCACGGTCTTCTTGTATCAAAAACTGATGCTTGCACACAAAGCAAAAACCAAATCAGGGCTCAGGTACATAAAACCACTTATCATCCTTAAGTCCTTTGAATCACTACCACTTGGGAGAGTGGACCCACCATCCCTCAAAATACTTCCCTGTTCAGACTCCTAGGTGGTACAATACACTTTCTGTGGAGTGCTGAGACACTGGCTGTGTCTAAGTGGAGATTAAAGACTAACCTCTTCACCTGGCACTTGAATTAACACTTTACATGTTTGTTTTCTTTCTTGCTGTACTTCTTCCAACAGGGGTTTTACTGGAGCTTGATTGTGTTCTTAGTCCCTGACCTCATGATTTAGTATAAAGATATTGTTTTGACGTAGATTAAAAAGCTCTTTTGCAAGTTGCTCTGGTAAAAGTCATCTACTAAATGCTGTAAATTAATATAAAACTAAAAAAATACTATAATGGCCCATTTTCCGCACACTTTCAGGACTATTTTTTACTGTGAGCTATAATCACATTTTGGGTTATGTATTTGTAAATACTACTCATTTCCAAGACTATGATGAACATAAGTTAAATTTTAATCTATTATCCACTATAACAATGGAAAGTAAATTCTGTTAACCAAAAACCTGTGGTCAAAAGGATGTTAAATCTAGAGCTTAGAATTGCAAAGTTAGATCCATTGAACTCACATGCAAACTGGAGGGTGGCTCTATGACTCAGAATGGTTCCCCGGGCATTGGAGGCAGAGCACTGGTAAATGCCTCCATCTTGGTCTCTATCCAACGTGTTGATAATCAGGTTCCCTCCAGACACATGACGCCTCTCGTCACCGTCAAGATCAATGAGTGTCCCGTTCAGAGACCATCTGCGGAAATGCAAACACAATCAGCTCTCACATCTCAGGAGAAATGCGTCTGTGAGCATTAATCACACACATCGATCTGATCAGTTCACCTTCATTATGCTGCCAGAGACTTGGGATGGTTTAAGGAAGTACATACTGTAACACTCTAATAAGCAGTATTACAAAAACATAAAATGCATACCAATGACCACTGTATATAATGAATCAGAGAATGGACATCCTACTGTAGCTTGCTTTATCCCCTTGTTATTTCAATGAAAGGCCTAATATTAAAACATACACCAATTTAACACCACATAGCAGTATACTAGTAAACTGGTGACAGGATCATGGTCACCCAAGATTCACCCATGCCCACTAGGTCTGATTTTACAGAAAACCCATTGTAGCATTCAATGCTGACCACAATAAAAAGGCACCAGAACACCCAGTGCACTTCGGCCCACTCCACCAAGTATTTGTTTTTGAAAGTTTTAGGTAGCAATTTAAAAAGATTCTAAATGTTTAATAGATTATAATTTATACATCATAAGCAAATTAAAACAGGCTGTACTGTATATGGTAAATCTGTCTGGAAGGAGAATTTTTTTATTTAATACTAGCAGAATGAGTCTCCAGTGTCAGTGCTTTATAAAAGTTAAAGAAAGAAATCTCTTCTTTTAAAGGTTTTCTTCCACATGTGAGCTTTTTGTCCGTTCTCTGCAACAGGACACACTACATCATACATCTCACTGTTGATTACATGGATTCATTTTTTTTCCCCCTTTAAAACATAGAATCAAATGGTGGTCTTATGATTAAACTATGTTCTGTTTAGATAACAGTAGTGACTCTGTGCTATTGTTTGAAAGCTTTTTGGGCGGCAATAGCAAAACATTGCTACATTACTTGAGACCAGAATATACTAAAGGGTGAATAAATAATCTGATGTTGTTAGCCAATCAAAGCGTACCACTTCACCTTGAGAAATGTAGGTGTGATTATTTCCCAACTCCAGAATCTGGAAATCATACAGTGTCTAGAGAATAATAATTTGATACAAACTGACATTGGTTTTGACAGGCATCAGGCTGTGAGCATAACAAAACAGAATTCCTGATTGAAGCTGTGAATGTACTTCCTCTGTAGATAGCGGCACTGTGTTGTCGAAAAATCTCTACTGACTGACAAAGCCCTTCCATTCTTGCATTACATATTACTTTAAATTTATTCTAAAGATACTGAATAATTATGCTACGCCCAATAATACTTGATAGTAATGAACTGATGTTGATGCATGGGTCATGGGCCATTTAAATTTTTTTAAATACTGGACCGAAATACACCAAACATAATGTTGAACCACTGCAACGTTGTACTTCACTCGAAAAAATCCTGAGCATTAATAACTCATTTCCTTAGAACAAGAAATGACAAGATTGAGTTCTAGTTTGGGGCTGCTGAGAAAGTATGACATGCTGATTGCAGAAAAAAATGAAAGAGGAAAAAAATCAATATTGTTCTTTCGCTATAGAAATCTAATGAGCAGGGAAGGCAGAGCTTCTTTATTATACAAAGCAGTCATGACTGTCCCCAGACAGCTCTGACAGACTACAAAAGCAATACTGTCTGTGTCTCTCATCCTGATTCTCATCTTATTATTTCATTTTTTTCCACAGTGCATGCTTTTGCTTAATCTGACTTCTTTAGTCATTATTTTACCCAGTTTGCATTAAATGATAGCAAGACATTTTTTATATTCTTCTTCTTATAGAGGCAAAGTTACACCAAATTAGCTTTGTCCTTGTAAATGATGTCTTCTACTTAGTGCATGATTGTACTTATGTAGGTCAGATATAAGGGGGAAGAAAAGAAATAAATGCGTATTACATTCTACATTTATAAAATGTTTTGTAATGACTTGCTTAGCATCAGACCTCGACCTAAGAGCACTTAACCATGACTAGTAGCCTTTCATATACTGTATTTTGCCTGTTGCCTGCTAAATTATAAATAAAAAAAGCTTGTTTATCTTAAGTGCAGCAATTCTGTATGTGTGTGAGTGGTGAGGGTTCAGTAAAGGCTCACTAAAAGTAATTGACGAGGACAGGAAGCATAGAGTTGATAGGATAGCTGGGTTCTCTCTGCAGGCCGAAAAAGCTTTACCATTAATAATGCATGTGCACACACAAGCGCGCACACACACACACACACACACACATACATACACACACACACACACACACACATTTGCTTTTGTTCCTTTTCAGTATATAGGATTAATAATATACAGTACATACAGCTATACTGACTAGCTAATTCATTAGGCACACTTTGTTAGTCCTGTGTAGGACCACTTTTGCCTTCAGAACTGCCTTAACTCTTGTTGAATACATTCAACAAGGTCCTGGAAACATTCCTTGGAGATTTTGGTCCATACTAACATGTCATCATAATGCAGACCACCTCCAGACTGGTCCATTGGCAGGATGGATCCATGCCTTTGCATTTTTTTTATGCCAAATTTTGACCCTACCGTCTGAATGTCGTAGCAGAAATCAAGACACCAATTTTAGTGAGCCCATGTGAATTGTATGCCTTGATTGTAGCAAGATGTTATTTGAGTTACTCTTGCCTTTCTACCAGCTTAAACCATTCTGGCCATTCTGCTCTGACCTCTGGCACCATCAAGGAATTTTTGCTCAGAGAACAGCATGCAATAGAGACTTTCACTGTTATTATGACAATATTTTGGACTACAGGAAGTCAGTTCTGCAATCACAGCATAGCACTGGGATTTTTTAAGTCTCTTTGATCATTTACACTTTGATATCATTTTGCAAGAAATGGAGAGGTGTGCAAGAGACCACATAAGATCCCACTCAGCTAGTTTAGAGTCAGATCAGCTTTGCATGACAGCTCAAAGAGACTCCCAGACAGTACTTTAGACATCACATGCTCCATCCATCATTAAGCTTGGATTTTATCATCATTAAGCTATAAAGAGTTTCCGTGCTGCACTCTCAGTCAATTAGTGTTTTTTTTTTTTTTTAAGGTGGGCTCATTCACACAAGTGCATTTGAGAACTGATACATACCTACAGTAAATAGTGTAATATAATAAACAGCTTATTATTATTTCTATAGCAACCATTTATTTACTTGAAGTCCTAATAGTGCAACCTTAAACAGCACTGAGGCTGAAAATGTCATTTGTAAACCTGCATGACTGAAGCGCAGTTAGATTTTTTTTTTTTGTTGCTATCCTAAAAATTATGTCATGAAATGAGTTGACATTTATTTACTTGCCAACCAGTATAAATGAATAGAAGTGTAATCCCCCAACACAGTCACTAAATGCTTGAACTATTAATAGGTAAACCTTTCAATGGGCAATCATTGCTTTTGTTTATCTATTTATTTTTCAACCCATTCAATCATTCGATGATTCAATTCACCATCACCAGTGGAGCTTTGTGAGCACTGATGAGGCAGATTTGGCAAGATAGTGTCTGGTATGTCCAAAACTAGCAAACAAGTGCCTATCGAAACACTGACAAATCTATTCACCAGGGGGCCACAGCAAGACATTGGGTTAAACTCTGGTAATGAGACGTGTGCTGAGAGGTGGTTAATATAACCTCTTGAAAATCGTTTTTATACACAATTATGAAATTCAATGTAAATTGTAAACATCAATGTAAACATCAAACAATAATAACACACTGAAGAAATATCTTCATTAACCATCAAATGTTTAAAAACATTATTAAAATAGTTTTTAGATCTACCTACCGATACCGATCTACGTGCCAATCTTTAGCGGATTATGGTAAATATTAAGGCGCTATATATGACTACATCACACCATGTAAAGCTGAAAGACCACATGCAACATCCACACCATCTAAACTGATCTGATCTGCTGAAATCTTTTAAGCACGATTAACATCCAGTAAAGAAAGAATAGATCTTTGTTTTGTTTTTCTAGAGTCAGCCAACATTACAATCTCTCAGTATCTGCTACAAATGAACTGTTTAGAGATGCGGAACTTCAATCTTCAGTCTTTTCAGTCTTGCTTATACCCATCACACTCCAAAGAAGACTACAGTATAAAGTTCCCACTGCATCCTAAAAATATCCAAGAACACAGTGAGAACATGGTCAAAATGGAAACGTGCATGTATAAGTTCATAGTACTTCCTAGCCCTTCTATCATGTTGTCAGTAATGTCCAATTACACACATGATCACATGCTCACCAGGTTCAATGAGATCAAACTGAGTTATTACTGAGTGCAATTACAGTATATCACAATACACACTTACAGCACTTACCAAGTTGTGACTGCGTTTGCCCAGGTTTAAAAAAAAAAAAAAGGTATTTGAAAGACATAGTAAGAACATGATAGGGGCTTAAAGAAAGATTGTGTTTCCTAATTTTGTATCAAATAAGTATCTGTTTATGACAATACATGCTTAATATCATACATTTTTTTTATGAAATCTGTATGGAAGTGCACATATGACATTATAATTTTGTACGGTCATTCAATAAAACTGACAAAATAGCTGTTTGTATTTCAAATTTGTGCTGCCCATTGCTGATCATTATCATTATCTCTGTTGGACTATTCATAGCTTTTCTGGTCACTGGATTGTTTCTATGTCAAAAGACAAATAAATAAAAGAACACCCAAACAAATGAATACCCACACATAATAATGACACACAGTATGAAATAGGTAGAGTTATCTTTCAACTAAGATGTTTGGTGGCAATAGGCAAAGCCAAGCATTTAAACCTGACAGCAACATATGTGGGGAAAGCAAACAACAAAACAACACAGGAGGCCTAATGAGCACTGGCACAGGCACACCTCTCACTCTTTATGTGTTATTGCTGAATTTTAAACAACTGAGTGATCAGCCCACTCTCTAATGATTTACTTAGCCAAAAAACAGCTTTCAAGTTGCCTAGTTACAAAAGGTCCAGATGCAATTTCTCTGGTTCTAAGGTTAAATACACAGCTGGACTTGTACATAAATTAATAAGCAAAGTCTGTGCTTAGAAGCAATCTTAAGAGGTGAATAAAACAGAGAAGGCTTAAATTCTTTTTTCGTTAAATTCTTCTCGGTTTTATGCTTTAGTCATCTCCTGTTATCTCCATGCTTTTATTAGCTTATTGCCCCATGCAGCCCAGTGATGAAGGCGCTCCTGTTTTAAACCTCTTTGCCTCAGGGGCATTGTGAGGATAGGGACAGTTCCTGCAGTTCCTGGCTTAGTCACAATGCACTCTGGCTGACCTTCAAAGCTGCATAAAGCACAGGATTCACCTTTCAGCCCTAGAATCTCCATCTAACACCATCTGCTGGCAAGACTTCCATTCATTGTTCATGAATGGAACAAATGAACAGTTTTCAACTCACAATCAATTAAGAATCAGTTACGTTGGCACTGAACAGCTGCTGGAGGCAACATCAAATCCATTTCAAATTATGTCTACAACATGCTGAACAAATATGCAATCAATTTTGCCTAAAGGTGTTATATGAAAGCCTCATACAGTAAGTCCCAATTCTGTCTCAAAGCCAGTTCTAAGTTCCAGGTTTATTGAGTTTCTGGAGTCTTTGTGAGTGATGCCAAAATGCTCAACTTTGACTCAACACTGTGTTTGCAGCTCTGTAGAAATCCGAGGTGGAGAAACAAACAAACAAACAAAAAAAAAGCTATTCATGATGTTATTCTCTGTGCTGATGCCAGCTTCACTGGATGAGGATGAGGCTTCAAAATAACTATAAAAGGAAAAGTCACATTATCTTCTTCAATGACCGGGCTTTTTCCCCCTAGCTGCTGTTGGATCAGAGATGTCCTTGACTCAACATTAGCTTCCCCTCTGCTCCATCAATACTGCTACACATTAGTGAGACTGATGATGACTTCACCTGTTGGATGCATGCTGTTCAGTTTCAACATAGATTGATGATGGTTGGCATTCAGAGCTTGTAAAAAAAAAAAAATCTAAGAATTCAGATGTTAGATTTGAGCATCTGTGTATTTGCTAAATTCAGTGTCATTGTCGAGTCTGAGATGGCAGTACAGGTGTAAGCTTGTTTTCTTAAAGACCATTTATAGTACTTCAAATATTTGCTGCCTTCAAAGTATATAAGTATATATATATGCCTTCAAAGTATAATCTATATCTTGGCATGTTACCTTAGCACTTACATTCTACTCTGAAATGAATGACTTAGACTTAGAGTTCCATAAGCTCTTAATATTTACAGTAGGGAACAGTTGACACTATTGTGCCATTTTCTGCTTTTTTATGTCAAATTAAAAAAACAATTACTTGAATTGTATAATTTACACAGTGCAGAAAATGTCACACAAATGTTTTCTTCTATCAAGTACAAGTTTATCGTTATTCTCAGTAGTCCTGTGCTCTATGTTCAGAAAAACACTGTAAAAATGTCATCCATTTATTACTGCATGTAATATATACTTGAGAATAGCTGTTCCCCTAATCTGGTTGCACAATTATGATGATGCTCCAACTACAAAAAATGTGTTAAATAAAATAAAACCAATAAATAAATTACTTATAGTAACTAATTAATTGAATGAATGATTGATTGATTGATCCAGTCAATCACTGGAGTGGAGTAATTGACATCTGACTGCAATGTATTTTTTTTACTGTAATTTTTTTTTTTTTTTTTTACTAAATAATGTTTTTACACAATTGTTCCTGTTTTGATAAATAACAACGAATATGTATTGCAATTACAGAAAAAAGTATAAATTTGCAAATAAAATTTATTAAAAAACAAGGCAAAACAGTAAATTAGTATTTAGATTTTTACAGTCTATACTATGGGCAATTTGGAAACAACAACCATGTGTTTGGACTATGTGAGGAAACAGGAGCATGGGGAGGACATGCACACTCCATGCACACAGACCCGAGGAGTAATTCAAACCCTTGAAACTGGAGGTGTGAGGCTATAGTGCCAATTACTATACCGCTGTACCACAAGAAAATATTAATAAATAAACTATTAATAAATAAACTATTAATAAATAAACTATTAATAAATAAAGAAAGCAAATTATGTTTTGGGGATTTGGGTTGACAGGTCTGTATGCTATTATATATGAGAGGGGCTGAGCAAATAAATGTGCTGTGACCTGTCCAGTAACTGACTGTAAAAACATGTTTACTCTAAAAACATAATTTACTGCTGTGACGGCAGCCCAACCCAAAGGCTCATACAGAGCTACATCTTTTGCTTATATGTCGATGCACTGCTAAAAGCACACTGACACTACAGAACTGCCTGTGTTTTGGTCAGCAATGCAGCACTCACTGATGGGGCAGATCTTAAGAATGCAGTGTGAATGCCGAGAGATGATTATCTACACTCAGTAGAAGCCAACATGTTACAAACACCTGCTGCAGCAGCAGAAACACAAGTCTGTATCAGTCACAGTCACTGTATTTTCTCTTTCTCTGATGATCCTGATAAGGAAACTCTTGTTAATATTACTTTAAATAAGAGTTTAAATAATAAGTTACACTATTAATAATTTTGAAGTGGGGTTTACAGATGTAATTGACTGAATAAATAGCCTTTTACAACTTGTATAATTTTAATAACTGTGGAATAACAGACTTGAATAAATATATCAGATATCTTATGATAACCTTGCTGTTAAATTAAAATTTCCCCTATTCTCAGTATAAATTATTGTAATTTCACAAGACAGTTCTGCTGCCACTCAAATTCAATTAATGCTAGCTACTTCAGTTGTGAGCTTAGCAAGCCATGTTAATTGTTTCGCACTTCTGACAATCACCCCTTAAATCTTGTTACCAAAGTGCTACAGAGAATTGTGTTCCCAGGCTAACTGGCAAGTGCTAACCAAGCAAGGGCAGAGCAGCCACAATCTGTGCAGCTCATGTTTAAATGACAGAAATATCTGTTTTCCCTAGAAAATTCAGGCATGGTAGCAAGACTATGCCCAGGCTAAAATATTTGGTTAGTTATTTCTCATGCAACACAAGACTTTTGGTTGTTAATTTTATGTACATGTTAGTACAGTACAGTAAAGATAAAGTAAAACAAAAAAGAGAATTAATAAGATGCATTTATTGCACACAAATGCACGAATGCAGAACACTGTTCCTTTTTGTTTGTTTTTCTTAATAGAGCTGTAGGAAGCGAATTAGATTAAAGCAGGGAGGAGACACAGAGACAGGCCCCTCACAGAAACTCCCCAATGATTATTTCCCTGTACATTGGACAGGATTAGATTTTTTTAAATGGCCTGTCGTGTAGGCATGGCGGGAGTCTTCTTGTACTATTACAGGGGAAACACTGAAGATGTACACAATAGAAAGAGATTTTGTTCAGCAAGAAAACAAACAAACAAACAGACAAACAGCAAAGGGAACATTGCTTGGAATATATTAGGCCTAAGCAATTACAGTACATCTTTTTATGTCCTTACTGCAGAGAAGCCATCACAGAGCAATTAAAAAAATTATTGATTGTAATTGACTGATGAAGCAGAACTCATGAAAAATATTCTATATTATATCTATTTCAATAAACATTGTCATAAAATATTGCACAGTATATAGTTATTATAGTTTAACCATATTATTATGATAAAAACAAGGATGGCATATTTATGACTTATGCATTAAATGCAATTCACAACTCTTTGTGAGAAAATAAATTACTAGGCACCTGTCTCTTTTGTCTTTGTGATACCACCTTTTGCTACTAACCATCTTTTAACACTGATCTCACCTTTGTGAACAATATAACAATGATATATAATTGGGAAAACAAATCTAATTTTGTTTTATATATGTATGTATGTATGTATATTTATTTTTTATCAGGCATGACTGGTACTGGCATGTGCATATAATAAAGTCAGAGCTGCATGCTTGCATTTGGGGAAAGCATGCATATTGCACAAGTGAGTCTGCTATCTCCTACAATCATAACATTTTATTACACAGAATAGCCAACATTGCAGCCTACAGTGCAACATGGCCAGGTTTGTTCCTGAGTCTGCAAAAGTCTGTTCCTTTTGCTGAATTGGCAGAAGCCACTGCATCCTATTCTGTCGCCTTGTTTACAAGAAGTTCATGAATAAATCAAAAGCTTTCTAATTAAACTGCATAATCTAAGTCATTCCGCCTGTTTGAAGAGCAGCAGACAGCTTTTGCACTTGTTTCCTTTGTTTCGTGTGGTGCTGCGAGCGTAATTGATTAGCTCCTCGAACACTCTTCATCTCACACAACGAATATAATGATACCCCCTGCTGTTGACCTAGCATTGTGTTCTCCAATGAATAAAGGCAAATATGTCTATTTAACAAAATGTCACTTGCAAGGTTATAGTCCTTTTCCCATCACCATCCCCCCAAGCACTAACTTGAGGATTTGCATGATGCTGACCCAAGCTCTGAAACACAATGTACCCAGTCCCAGCTGCTATTTTCAGAGCAGCTATCCCTCCAGAGATTAGGTGGGACAGTATCTTGGAAATCTTAAGTATAAATTAGTCATTTACAGCCTTTCTATTTTCAAAGCATTTTTCTCACTCCTACTGCAGTGTAAATGTGTATTACTCTCAGGGAAAGGCTAATAAATCAGACTTTCTGCTTGCTAATATCTGAAGCTCCTGCTGAGGTTTGCATAAGCCAGCATAAGCAAGTCTCTAGCTGCATGGGTGTTTCTGTGTTTGAGAGATTAAGCCATTTATTGTACAGAGTTGCTGTTGATGACCTTGACATCTAATAGAGCACTGAAAAGCTAAAAAAAAAATTAGGTTATGAGATAAGATACTGTCAGAAGAAGCACAGTCTTGTCTTTACAGTGGGTTACTGTATTTCTGTTGAGACAAACAAACTGCCTCTTCCCCTCCAAAATTGGTAGCAATCAGCACTATTAGACTTCCATTCAATCCTCCTGAGGGAAGCACTGCCAATTTGCCAATCCCAACAGCCCATCAGGAGCACATGAGCAGTGCACAGTGAAACGGTTGGCAGTGTGCTATAGAGAGCTATTACCTGTACTGTGGAAGAGGGATGCCCAAGGCCTCGCATGCTAGCACAGCCTCTTGCTTTGGGGACTGCATAGGGAGAATCAGGTCACTGGGCTCTGTTCTCCACCTTGGCCCATGAAATAGTGCATCTTCTGCATAAGCTGTTGAGAAGAGAAGGGAAAAAAACAGGAAAAACTCCTGCTTAATATTTAAAGAGTTTTTTCTGTAATCTCCATGCTGCATTTTATGTAACCACAGCTGCGATCAAATTCAACTGGCTAACCTTGGTATGTAGGAATTTTATCCTATAGAATATTATACTGTAGATTAGATGATTTTATGTGTTGTCATAAAGAGATTTCTCTGTTTTACTATGGTTTCAATAATAAGTGAATTAATAAATTTTTAGAACCATATTCCAAAAATCATCTCATTTAGATTTATGGCAGACATCCTTATTCAGAGTGATTACATCTATCCCATTTACACAAATGAGCTGTAAAGGTGTTAGATGAACCCTGGCCTTCAAGGGTAATAAACAATTGTAAATATAAGTAGAGTGAGGTATAGTAATAGCATTTGTTCAATTAGCTGACGCTGACGCTTTAAATGAAATGAAATGCATTGCATGTTGCAACTCGGGTGAAGGGTCTTGTTCACAGATGATGGCTGGCATTTTGGCAGTGCTCATCTGTAACTTAGTTTTAAGAAGTAAGCCAAAAAGATTAAATAGCTTACACTGATTAAACTGCTTCTAGCACTAAATTGCCTTGTACTAAATCAATGTAAGTTATTTGAGCTAGTCGTAGTTCAATGACTTTGAGTGAGCAGAAGGTTGTCTGCTCAAGTTCCAGATTCTGTCAAGCTGCCATGGTCTTGTCCTTGAGCAAGACCCTTAACATTCAGCTCAGTTTTCTGCATTGTATGTAATTTTTCTTTAAAAGCATCAGCAAAATGAGCAAAAGTTACATTTATTATGTATTATAAAGTTTTACAGAACATCATTGGAAACTCTGTTGCTGTTGAATTATTGTAAAATGTATAGTCTTTTTTTTTCATTGAAACAAATTTCCATGTACTGTAACTGGGCTTTATTTCAATTTCTCTACAGTATTATCCATTTAAGACAGCCTTTTTATGACATCGCAAATATTTTGAATGGGGTTAAAGGCTGGACTCAGTGATGGCCATTCCATCTGTAAAAGTGATGTCTCATGCTCCCTTTCACAATTTGAGCCCAATGAATCCTGGCATCGTCATCTTAGAATATGCTCATGACATCAGGGAAGAAGAAAAAATTAATGGAAAAACCTGGTCATTCAGTTCATCCAGGTAGATCAAATTTTTTGGGCACATAATGTTGCTGAACCTAGACCTGACCAACAGAAGCAACCACAGATAATAACACCCACCCCCACAGGCTTGTATGATAGGCACTAGGAATGATGGGTGCATCACATCATACAGTAAGCCTCTTTTCTTACCCTGATGCACCAGTCTACAACAGGGTAAATCTGGACTAATCAAACCACATGACCCTTATTTAATGTTCCACAGTCCATGTATTATGCTCTGTTTAATAAAGAAAATTGAAGCATTTTCTTTATTAATATCCTCACTAATAAGTGGTTTACACAGTGAGGCACAGCTGTTTAGTCCCATTCCCTTGAATTCTCTTCACATTGTGCATGTGGACATGCTCTTGCTTTCACTATTTAACATATCTGTGAGTTCTACTTTCTTTTTTTTCTTTTAACAATTTGATTGTCTAAGTGATCTCCCATCATGCTCATTTAGGATTTTTTTGACCACATTTCTTCCTTGAAGTTAATGGTTTACCACTATCTTTCCAGGTTTTAAGAGTTTTACAGTTGTTAACAGTTGTTAAGTTGTTTTCTTTTTGTAATGAAGACAATAATTTGCCCCTTCTGAAACAAAGTACCAACATGATATGTCGCCTCACATGGTTGTTTAAAAAAATGAGAAGCTACTCACTGCATCAGTTAGGGTTAAATAACTTGTTGGCAGATGACTCATAACCTCTGCAGTAATTATCCAATCTAAGGCTTAACTATTTGCTTAGTTAAATTCCTTTGCTGACAATTTCTTTTGGCTGGGCAGTGTAGAAGAACTGAAGAAGTTTCAATTTACTAATAAAAAAGTTAACTCTGAATTCCTCCATTACACCCAATTCTGCACAGTTGATGTAGAGGCCCTTTACTCCAAATACTGTACTGTATGTACAGTTAGTGGATATAAGTATTCTGACACTTTTTATGATTAAATGTACACTGACAAGCAAAAAATAAGATTTTACCATTTAAGAAGGGTCAAATTATTGCCACACAAACACACACGCACACTCTCTGCCTTACACAGAAACTCTGCAAGCACTAAGACCCAGCAGGGGAGACGATTACCTACAATTCCGCAGCGCAAGAGAGAGAAAAACCATTGGCTCAGGTGTGATCACGTGACGCTCGGCTTCAAAACAAAAAGCGCATACATGATTCATGATACTCAGTACTCGTAAACCAAGACAATGCTCGTTTTTCAATTCAAAATTTATTAAAAATCTTTGCTCGTCTTGCGGAACACTCTTAAACCGCGTTACTTGTAATCCGAGGTTCCACTGTATACTATAAAAAAACAATATACTCTTGTTATCTGAAACAAAAATAGAAATATTTGGCAATAATTCAGCTTATCATGTTTGTTGGAGATTTTCACAGATAATCCTAGTAACCCCTGACCCAAAATAAAGACTATGCTGGGAACATCATAATATGGTGCTGCTTTTCTGGAGAACTTTTTATGGCATAAAAGGAATCATTAATTGAGTGTAATTGCAGGAAATGTTAGAGGAGAATTTATTCAACTGACCAGTAAACTGAGTTTTAGGTAAGATTGGTATTTCATCATGACAACAGCCAAAAAAAAAATTATATATATAAAATATATATGACTCAATCTTCTGATTGGAATTCCATGAATAATAATAATAATAATAATAATAATAATAATACATTATTGAGGATTTTGGAATTGAGGGTTCTGCAAATGGACTGTCAATTTGCCATGAGAAGTGGGCCAAAATTTAAACCACAATGCTGCAATGAATAATTTATTTTCAATATCAACTTTGCATTTTAAACTTTGCATAACTTATACATTTTTCAATAAATACTTATTTGTTCAATGCAATGAAATCATAAGGGTAATGTATATAATATAATCAGATAATATCAGAAATGTCGGAAGTGTTTATTAAGCAAATGAAAGCAAACAATAAAAAATATGAATAAACCTGCATAAAACTATTTGCCTATTTAATTGATCATGCCTCTTTTATTACATATTAACTACTTGAGACATTAATCAAGTGACCTCCCCTAAAGTTATTTATCCATACTGATTTATTCTTCACATGTTTTTTCCCAGTTCTGCAGTTCCCCGTGTCAGGAAGGCAGGGCTACATTAACTGTTCTGTAAACCAAGTTATCACTTTATATAGTTAATTTGAGTTCCTGCCTGTTTTTGTCATCTACCCAAAAGCACAGTGATCATCAAAAAGGTGATATTGCATTTTAGATAAATAAAATCCTTTACAATTCAAATTATTCATTATCTTTAAAGACTTTATCCTGGCCAGGGTTCTGTTGGGTCTAGAGCATAGCCTGGGGAACACTGTATAAGAGATGGGAATGGATCCTAAAAGGAACTCCAGCCCAGACCATCCGCACAATCATTCTCAATTAGGGGTAATTTAGAATAGCCAACACCCCAGACTGCAGAATTCAGAAATAATTCACACAGACAAAGTGAAGAGCTTGCAATGCTAGACAAAAATTCAAACTCAACCTGGAGCTGCTGAGCTGTGAGGTGACAAACCATTACAGTACCGTGTTGCTCAAAGTTATTGCTCCAAAATGACATGTCATCTTAACCAGAGTTTCATTTGAAAGTCTTTTAATTTAGACTACTTCTATGCACTATAAATGTAAAGTCTGTAAGTGTTGCTTGTGTAAAGTAGTGCTTTAGAGATCATCTTCTGTAGACTTCAGATGCATAATATGCACTGATGAAATTGTACTTATGAGATCTTTTCTTTCATCATCAAACCCTATCTGTGAGTCTACTTCTGTATTACCTAGCTGAAAAATTCCTGACTCTTTTTTTCTGCTAAAGTAAACAGGTACTGTTTGAAATGGTTTGCACTTGGTTACAATAAAGCTTAATTGAATGTATATTATCCTTGACCTTTGCTTTAAAGGACTGAGCTCAGCTAAAAACAATCTGAAATAAAAAGTGTGTGTGAGAGAGAGAGAGAATGAAATTCACTGGAATTCCCAGAAGTGCAGTGGGAAGTACAGAGATAGTGCTTTGTGGGGAGATATGGACACAGCTCCATCCAAAGGTTCCAGATAATCATCTCTGACAATACCATAACCAATGATACGACTCGAGACTCAGTGAAACAGGCAAGCCTGAATGCAAAATGACTCTGAATAATTGTCTGAAGGGCAACGCTTAAAATAAATCCTTTGTTATTTAAACGCAAAAAATTGTTCAGAATGTTCCACACCTTGCATTAGTGTTATATGTTCTAGCTAAGGTGGTAAGCATGCATGTCTCTTGGGAGTGTGGCTTTGAGGGTGAAATTTTAAAGGAAACTATGAATTTCAAATAATTCTCAAATTAATTAGTGAAATTCCATACAAACATAGCACACCATGATAACTGGTATCAGCCACCCCATTTACTTTTTGAATGATCTCGAAAGGATTCTCTTAAAGTTACATATACCTGAAAAGAATATTTTCTGAAACAATACTCTGCTGTAGAGGTAAATTGAGTGATCTCACCACTACGTCTTAATCCAGTTCAGTCAAACACAACCCAAGTCCACAAGTTTTGATTATATTTCAGTTTTCTACTACAATTACAGTAAACAGACTTACGTGATACAATGTTTACACTGAATCTAAAATGAAAATGTAAAACAAAAGAAAAAAATTAAGTTTGGAATAAAATGACATATGAGACATTTTACCTGCAAGGCAGCCAGTGATTGATAGCAGCACTAGCCATTTCCATTGTAACGTCATCTTCAGTTGCCAGGGGCAAATATGACTCTCATCCAATTGCTTGTGAATGGAATAGTTTTTCCTCTTAAATCAAGACGTATAATCTGTGGGAAAAGTAATTACAGAAATAATAAAAATGAGACATTTTGGGCCAAATGTGACAGGATTCCTTTCTTTCTTTCTTTCTTTTTTTTTTTACTTTAGGTTACAGACACATGAATGATTACATTTTGCTGAAATGATTACCTTCAATCTAGAGGTAAGTGTGGTTAAAAGACTTTTAATAAAAAGACGGGCTAAAATATCACAAGCCTCTCTTTTCACTCAATAGGGGCAATACATATTTTAGACATTTCACATGTATCTGATCTGGCTCAAATATTTATAAGTAGATGGACTTAGAAAGTGATAAGCGCAATTATGGCAATTATTGTGAGCCACTCATAAGGGTCCAATGCGCAATGCGTTTTAAGGGAGGAGATGAAATGGCCCTCGCGACACACCGGGTTTTAATTCCCACTTGCTGCCTTAAGGGTGCCATAACTTTTATTTTGTTTGCTCTGTATCTGCACTAAGGTCAGCTTTCTCAGTTGATGCCTTTACCCAAACAAAGTGAGATGTGTCCTGTTAGTTGGCACTTTGTAGTACTCCGAGTACTTTGGGTACTACTGGAAACACTTCTTGTTTAATAATACTTCCTGTTAAACAATGCATTCGTATAGTCAACCGGCAATGTTGTGAGTGTAATTGTTCATATGCTTGTCCATATACTTTGTTTAAGGGAGACACACTAACAGACAATTTAAATCAGACAGAAAAAAATGTCGACATTCGAAGAACTTAGTTTGCATGTTAAGTTATACAGGTGGGGGTAATTGTGGACATGGTCATTCAATTGTTCCTCAAACCTTTACACTATTTTAAATGTGCCAACTGACTACACTGCCCCATCCTTTACATGCATATTGCATCTTTCGGATGAGTATAGGTGGATTTCGTCAATTTCTGAGGACATGCACAAGCTACGCACCAGTCGAATGCAGGATTCGCAAGACAGCCATCATGCACGAGTACACACATCGTTAAAAGCAAGTATATATGCCGTCCTAATAAAACATATCCTTTAAAGTTCACCTCAATTTAAACTGATTGGTAAGATGGAAATTAAAAAAGAAAAGTAAATAAACATAGGCTAACCTGCTATAATAACTCATTGACCCCAAAAACTATTTTCCCTCACCTATAAATAGGAACTACCACCGTCTATACTGACACTTTTTCGCCAGCTCTCAGAGATATACATAAGTATATGCTAATTATAGTACCCTTTTCACCCTGTCTATTTTTTTCTAAGGGAGCTTCCAGAAAGCCAGCTGAAGTATGTTAGGCGTTTTGAAAGACTGGAAGCATGCCAAGCCTGAGATTGAGCTGGAATCACAAATCCTGCCTTACGGAAGACAGCTGCTAAAGATGCTCTGAAAAGGCTCTCAATATTAAACACATTCTTATGACCACAATGCCCTAGATTGCCAAATATTATATGATAGCAGGATGTTAACAGCAACTTTAACATCAGAATTACCGTGGCCTATAACACCAATCAACAAACCAAAAACACTGTACCAAAAACCATTAATCATATCTATATAACCTATATTAACAAATATAAAATAAGCTATAATTATAACTGATTGGCTACACTAAATGAAAATATAAGTGTAAACAAATCTCATTCATAGATATTGTTATTAAGATCATTAATGTGAAATTATATTAAGGATTATGTTAACCTTGTATGTCGTTAATAAGAAACTCTAAAAACAACTTTTCTGGCTCACCTACAGTACCATACAAACAGACACAAGCATACTGTATGTTGAATTGCAACGTATCAAACTTGCATGTGCATGAGATGTTCTGTACCAACTTATTTCATCCTAGATATCATCTACTAATATGTTTTTTAATAAGAACAATTTGTAAGAATAAATTATTTTACCTCTTTATACATATTGCTGAATCACCAAATATCTTTTGAGTTCATTTGGGTTTGCAGAGAAGATATGAGGCTTCACAGTTGTAGTGGATAGCTTAGGCGAAATACACTGGTGTGATTGTCATAGAATTCATGATACAGAGAATTCAACTGAAAGTTTGATACATTGTTATGCAACATGCAGTACTGTATGTTACTGTATGTACTGTGTGCCAGAAAGGTGATATTTAAAAGTCCTGCAGATAAGTTGCATGCATTTATTTCCCTTTAAAACTGTGGTCCGAAGAAGAGTATGCATATAGTATGTATATATACAGAGTCAGCCAAAAGAATATATGCACACACACATATATATATATATATATATATATATATACCTATCCCAGGAGGCTTAGGGCACGAGGCGGGGTACACCCTGGACAGGGTGCCAATCCATCACAGGGCACACACACAAACACACACTCTCATTCACACACTATGGCCAATTTGGGGACGCCAATTAGCCTAACCTGCATATCATTGGACTGTGGGAGGAAACCGGAGTACCCAGAGGAAACCCACCAAGCACGGGCAGAACATGCAAACTCCATGCACATGGAGACGGGATTCGAGCCTGGCCAGACAATCCTGTGAGGGCAGAGTTATGATGGGGTTGCTTCTGTTGCTCCAATTTATGCACTCAAATAATGAATATACAGAATGGCTTGGGGTGTCCATCAATGGATTTTTTTTTTCTTCCCTGATGGCGTGGGCATATTCCAGGATGTTGCCAGGATTCATTGGGCTCAAATTGCGATAGATTGGTTCAGGGAGCATGAGACACCATTTTCACACATGGATTGGCCACATGAAGTCCAGACCTTAGTCTCATTGAGAATCTTTGGGATGTGATGGAAAAGACTTTATGTAGTGGTCTGACTCTTCCATCATCAATACAACATCTTATAGAGAAAGTAATGTTGTGACAATGAATAAGCCTATTAAAATGATGCCATAATCAAACAAAAGGTGGTCTAATGAAATATTATACACTACGTTCCAAATTATTATGCAAATTGGATTTAAGTGTCATAAACATTAAATATTTAGTTTTTAAATTAAACTCATGGATGGTGTTGTGTCTCGGGGCTCTTTGGATCACTGAAATGAATCT
>JAQMYJ010000037.1:25217644-25228816 GCA_030014305.1 Clarias laeviceps
TGAAAAAGGTTGTCTTTTGGGATTGGCCCCAATATAAGGCACACCTGTACACAATGAGACCATTACATGGAAAACATGTACAAAACAAAATGAGGTGTGTCTATCACCCCAATACAATTGCCTCCCTATCCCAAAAATGTCTGAAGTGAAAAACACTGTATATATGACATCCACTAAGTCTCTCAAAATATTCCTAACTTATTGTGAGTAGTGTATTTTGCAATTAGTACTTTTCCCTCTTAAAACCTAAATACATTTATATAGAAATTATGTTCATTATGTTTATCAACATTGTTAGTATCAAAACTGATATTCATGAAAATAGATTCCTGTTATCATTATAAGGTTTCTTCCCTACATGCAAAATGGTTCATTCTGCAGTTGTTGCTCAGCTTTAGATTTCTGTAAAGTTGTTTTGAGACTATAATGACTAAGGACTATACAACTAAAAATCAACAGTACCAAAAACTAATTAAATAGGCTTTCTGCCCATTTCTTGTCAACTTAACTATGAGCCTTTATAAGTAGATAGATGCTGTTGGCTATTAAAAAAAAAAAAAAAAAAAAAAAGTATTTATAAAACCTAGAACTGATGCTGTTATTCAAATACTAGCCATCTACCATTTGCCCACTATGAACGCATACTATAAAAGCATTGTCAAAGCCACATTTATTGTTTTTCCTCACAACTTAGTGTGAGTTTTTTTTATGATGAAAAGTGCTAGTGTTATATGTACTATTCTATAAGTTTCACATTTGTAATTGTAGTTTTTTTTTTTTTTTTTTAACCACTTCACTTTGAGTAATTTATTCACGAGTTCCTTTAATATTTGGCTCTAAAATCTGATTTAGAGGACGGATATAAAGTTTAGACCTAAACATGTTTATTTAATTACTTAATCACTTACTTTAACAGGGTAAAAACAGATTGGAATCACAGTATGCCCATCAATCCTTGTCATGTGCACACAGCACACAGTGAGTAGCTTCAAAAAGTAGATTTAAAAAAAATCAGCAAACTATTTTTAGATGAAAACTTTTATTTCTTTCAAGCATTCACTTATTTGACAAAATCCTGTCTGACAAAAACAAAACACTATTGAATTTATTGTTGTTTTTAAAGATAACAGTTGATGCTGCAATGTTTGATTAGATGGGTTAACAAACCCATTAAAAAATGAAGGCCATTACTCTATATAACGTTTCCAAACCTTCTTGATGCTCGTTTCTAAACATTCCTAATCAGCTCACTGCCAGAAGCTCATAGCCAGTGGACTGGCTAGTTACAGAGACTTGGGTAAAATGGCACTGCTATATCATTCATTTAACACAACATTCAATTGAAGAGAAGCTTCTTGTACACTTTCAATTCAGTTGTATTTATATAGTGCTTTTAAGAACGACTATGTCACCAAGCAGCTTTATAGAATAAAAAATATTTGGAAATATGAGAAGTATGAAAAAATATGTATACATTATAATTATTAGTTTGTCCCTGTTGAGCAAACTGAGGGTGACGGTTTCAAAAAAGACTACCTGAGCTGAAAGGAACCAGACACAACAGGGAACCCTTTCTCATTTGGATGATATCAGAGAGCACGGATAGACTTTGTCCACTTTATCAGCTGTCTCCACCAGGTGCAATTGTAACACCATAAATACTGCTATTGATTTCTCCTATAAGTGAATTTACTGTTATCGCTGATTGGTGTACCTATGCATATTTAGACCTAAGACTTATCTAAGCATGTGGGGACCAAAGGCAAGCCTATCCAATCTGATTCCATTGAAAAGCCAATGTAGCACATATATTGCTGAAAAAATTTAATGAAGGCCATGATAGAAGGGTGACCTAACACCCAGTGCAGCACAGCCTGCCATTCATGGGTCTTAGAATGCAAAACCTTGAAGGATCCCCCATTTGACGAAAGCGGACAAATAAGTACATTGAATGGAGGCCCCACCTCACATCACACAAGTCCCGAAGGATCCACCACTAGCGTTCTGGTACCAGGCAACACAGCACATACCAAAGGTCTTGTGGATTCATACCCCGAGGGGCCACAGCTGCCCCAGGTTGTTTACAAAACCTGCCAGAACAAAATCTGAAATAAAATATATTGTGACAAGATTATTTTTTCTATTTTCTATATAGAAGAAATGTGATTGACTATGAGTGTTAAAGTCATTCTTATATGCAGTGCATATGTTCAACAGTGGTGCTTATTTTTCTCCCATGTAAGCATCCATCAATAGAAAATTTAAGCACCCAGCAGAGCTCAGCTCTTTCTGCACAGTTTATGGGAGGAAAAATGAACAGACACATGGATGAATGAGTAGGGAGAGCGAGAGAGAGAGTCCTTCAAGCAGGTGGAACAAGAGTCCTCAGCAATAGCAACACAATCAATCAGATCTTACTCCCATCAGGCTCGGCGTCTGCATTACTTCTCTGCTCCTCCCCTCTTCCTCTATGTTCGCCAGCTCACTGTGGGGAGAGGAAAATGCATATTAGTGTTAAGACATGAGCTATTTATCTTAGTGAAATTTTGGAGAGAAAAGAAATTTGTATATCATTAAGCCCTATGGACAGCTTTTTAAGATTATATTACAGTATTTTATAGGTCATAGTGTTGATGTGCAACAAATCTCATCTCTTACCTGATGCTTGATGTAGAGAAACTGTAATGTAAGGCTTTACATTTCAATATCTTCTAAGATATGTCAGACCCAAACATTGACTAGGAGTACTAGTTGATGGCACATTCAAATTTAAATTTGTAAATAAGAAGCATGGTTTGAATCACTAGTTTGTAGGAAAAACTAAGTCTGATAACCACAACAACCTTTACCATCTGAAAACTTCATTCAAGTTTTTTTTTTAACTAGATCCTAACACACTTGTGTACTAGATCCTTTTACTTGTGCAACCCTGTTGTCTATGACAGCTGTCCCTGCAGAGAGCTTTCATTTTTCTGTTCCAATGCACATTTTATCATTCAACATGTGCAAAATATTCTCATCTCAACTAGTGCTCACTCTTAATAGAGCTGTTGGACTATCTGTTTCGTTTAATTAAGCTCACTAACTGGTAAGGTCCTTCTGTGCTAATCAGCAGGGTGTTAAGGTCTTTCCCTTGGCACAGTGTTCATGCATGGGAGACCTTGTGTTGAGCTGCATAGCCTCTAGCATGCTAACGGCATTGAGCAGTCTTGTTACAGTCTTGTTACAGTATGCCGCCTACATGATCCCAATGGTCAGGCAGGAGATGAGCTTCATTCTAACCTAATTGACTAACTGCTGAGGCAAGGGAATAGTTCTCATAGCTTCAAAAGAGATGACTTATCATTCCTAAAAAGTTAGATTTTTTTTTGTTGCATATATTAAGCCTTTAAATATTAAAATGACCTTTTAGTTTCTTTATATTTTAAGTAAAATATTAACTAAAATTGTCATTAAATTAGCTTTATGTTCTCTTCAATATCTTACAATTTAAATTATTTAGAAATAGTTGCCTTTAATGTAAAAAAATGGCATTCATATGCCCCTGTCTTTCAAAGTTTACTTGTTTAGTATTCAATAGTAGTATACTTTCACTATGTGAAGCATCTGTAAATGAAAAGAAGCTTAAGTCTGTCTCCTATTCTGTAAGAATGTACAGAGCAGCTTATTTTGTGGGGAAGACTGAACAAAAAAATGTGCTCCAATCCACCCTCACAGCAGAACAGCACAGAGCACAGGGACCTCATTATGATCCAGACTTTTGGATCATCACAAAGAACTTGTTTAGTCATATACTTTTATCACTTACTCTCAATCTCTCAAGTGTAAACTTTTGAAATTTATCTCTATCTCTCTCTCTCTCTCTCTCACACACACACACACACACACACACACACATACACACACCTTCCTCTTTTTCTGTTCATCTGTCACCAGACAGCCACTTTTGTACTTTTGTGTAAATGCATATAAGATAACATCAAAGCATTGTTACTCTCTTCTGTACACACATACCCTTCAACAAGATCCACCTACACTACATTCTCTAGTGATTTGCTATCTAGATTGTCTCAGCTGGTCTTTAGGGATTTTTATTTTTATTTTTTTAACAAAGGACAAGAGCACAATAATGTGTGAATATGAATTTAGATTGAAATAACTTAGAGATATTTGTTTTTAAAGTCATAATGTCTTATTGTAAGTCACAAATATTTCACAAAGGATAAAACTATATTAAAGAAACTAGGGTGTGTGGAATAGGGTATGGGATGTGGGGGATATGGGAGTGGAATTGTTAATGGGACAGTCTCCCCTGCCCTGTAATGTCCTATAATCCATATAAAATTCAATATAACAGTAATTGAAAGAGTCAATTAGAAGACAAGTTATGCAGTGAAGGAACAAATTTTATGAGTGTCTAACGTAAGTGTTTCCTTCAAGCATAAAAGTGTAGCATATTACAAAGTCCATCAAAGCTTTCTATTAAAATGTAACTCCAAACACCCATTCACATTGCTTAGAAAAGCTTACACATAGAACTTGGAAAAACATGCAACTAAAGCAAATATGAAAGGCTAAAGTGCATATGAGTTATAACTTCAGTGATTCTGTGCCTTTAAATATACAAACAGCATTTCACAAAGGAATACAATGTTGAGCACCCTAGGGATATAGATTTTTTTTTTTTAAATCAAAAATAGAGTATGTACATATTTGCTGTAGATTTATAACTGAAACCTTAGTAATGCTTGAAATTATTCTATTTTAAAATATCCCGCTATGTATTAAGGATAGAGAATGCCCTGTGAAGTTCTATATTGTTTTTTTCCCCCTCACTGAGCATTTAATGCTCTATATGTAAATATAAAACAATGCATTCCAGTAGAGAAGAGTCAATTCCATCAACATTTGTGGCATTTGACAGATTATCTCATACAGAGTGACATACCAAAGTGCTTTAAGTACTCTAATAATAAATACATCATGATAAACTAAGGGCAGTGGTGGCTCAAATGGTTAAGGCTGTAGATTACTAGGTTTCTGATCAGAAGTTGGGGTTCCGAAGCTTAATCCTGTGGGCACTGTATCCAACCCTTTCTCTTTGGATTAATAAAATATTTGTTGTTGCTAATAATAATAATAATAAGTAAACCATTCTTATCTCTTTTTCAATTACTATATTACGAGCCAAACATTTTATCCCTTTTTTTTTTTTTTTTGCCCTGAACCAAATAAATTTATATACCCTGTTTTTACATTTAGTCCAATAACTTTGCAGTTGAGTTGTAACACTGAGGGGCAAAGAAGGCCAATTATAAATTATTCAAGAATCATGGTCAGGATTCATAATCATATATCCAAATCAATATTTTAACACAGAACAGTGAGAATACCACAGCATTAAAAAAACATGAGTGAGACACAAGTACAATGATCAAGTGCAAGGTACTGTGCTTGAGTTGGAGCTGGAGAGGAATTGAGCAAAGGTAAATGTAAATTTTTAAGACAGCATTATAATGTCACTTGCCTCAAAGTGAGAGTAAAATATTTTCATAAAAGCTGTGCCTTTTTTTTCATACAAAACTGGTACTAAACCGATTTAATGACAGAAATTGAGTAATGCCCACTGTGATGCTTATGCTTTCTATTTTTGAGTGTTTCATCCTAATGACTACTACAGAAGTGGAAAGACTTTGTTTAATGTGCTATAAATTTTTATAGCCAGCCTGCAGGAATTGCTGGTGTATTCATAAAATTTTCAATGCATGAAAATGATTAAAATGATTCATGTTACAAACCTTTCAATATATCAACCCATTTGTGGTAAAAAAAAATCAGATATCTAGAAATCCATGGTGGCCATATAAACCTTTGACTCATTATTCCACATTATAAAGGAATGATTAAATTAAACATTAAAAATTAGCTGTTCTGTTTATAAAGCTCATGAAAATACAGTCACTGGTTAAATAAAGAATATAGGACTTTTCAGTTGTACAGTGGCTGAGACCACTTGCTTGTGTAATCCTTTACAGAGACAAAGGGGTTGTGTTCTGTGCTTCAGTGATGGGTGGTTCACCATAAGCTCTTTGTAAGTACAATTTCAGGATAAAATGGAAATTTTGCCAAGCACTTGGAACAAGAGTTTTGCTGTCATTACAGGGCCTGAGTAGGGCTGCGGATTACTCTGCTCCACTGGGTAAATAACAGAACTGTGAAATGTCCCTGATTGAGTTTGCATATGGCAGGTTATATCTAGCACCCAAAGAGTGAAAGCTCTTAATAAAATAAGCTTGTGATTTTGACCCTCAGATCTGATTGGGGAATTTTCTCTTTCAAATGATATATTGAGATATAGAAGTGTTTGTGTGTTTGTGTGTGTGCGTGTGCGTATTCTTTAAAAAAAATTCTGATTTCAACATTTTTGCATTGCAGTAAAAATCGTTTATAGGATCTTACAGGAAAATATGTGTAGGCCAGAAAAAAAAGCAGCATGTTTTATATTTTATATATATATAAAAGGATGTATAAGAGGATTATTAGGTCTTTAGTTTAATTATTGGTTCAGAGCTTCTTGACCACTGTTGATAAATCAGAACAGTTTCACCATATTATGCAGCAAACCGGTTTGAATTAATATGCACAGTGTCTAGATGTAAGATGTAATTTACCTAATTTAACACTGGAAAAAAAAAATCTTGGCAAACTTTACTCTGCCAAGCTGGACAATTACTTCACTACTGAATAACTTATTTTATAATGTAATTTATTTAAGGTAGTGTGTAAAAGCACTAAAGTCTTTGGTATTATGAAGATTTCATATTCAGATATTCACTCTTAAGTTTTCTACACTACCTAGATGAGAATAATTAGGACAGCTGGAAAGACATTAAATGGAATGTGTTACACATTGTATGTGCAGATGAAATCACATATTATTCAAAGCAATACTTACGGCGATATTCTGTCGGTTTTATACTGTGTTATAGGGTTATGCTGAAATGCCCTCAGCCCTTATGCATGACAAGAAGAAGAAAAAGAAGGAAAAAAAAGTACTAAAAGCTAGTCGTTCTTGAAATTTTTGCTACTATGATAGAAATCAGAATTCAAAATAGAACTAATGTCATTTGGAATCTAACCCTAAATTCAATAATAAATAAATGGTTTAAAGCGTTAAGTTCAAAGTTCTGAAATAATAATAAGAATAATAAGAACAATAATAATAATAATAATAATAATAATAATAATAATAATTAGAAGAAGACTATAAAAGGCATTCTGAAGTTTTGGCTTAAATAAAATAAGTTACAATAACAATATAAATATATATGTATTAAATTTATGAAACTGAAGGGGAGATTTAAGAATGTTTCATCTACATAAAGTCTAATTAAATTATAATTTACTACTGCTTATATTTTCATGCAGTTGCTTTACAGTAGGGATGGTATGGTGGTGCAGCATGTAGCACTGCCACGTTACAGCTCCAGGGTTCTTGGCTCAGTATTAAGCTTAGTGTCTAAGGATAGTGTCTGTGAAGATTTTTGCATATTCTTCTTGTTTCTCAAGTAAAATTTATTGTGAATGTGTGTGCATTGTGATCTGTAATGGACTGGTGTTTTCCCACTTAATTTTCAGTGCTCCTGGATAGGCTCTTGATCCACTTTGACCCTGATTAAGGAAAAAGCAGGATACATTAGTTATGCTTAAATGATTGTACTGATTATTATTATTATTATTATTATTATTATTATTACAGAAAGAAGGGTTACAGTCAGGATTCAACAGCTTTTAATGCGGTAAGTGGAATAAAAATGTAGACCTCACCTTTTGAATGATATAATAATGAAGATCAGTGTATATTATAGTGATGAATGGAGTCTTGCATTTGTTGAACATCACTCAGGACACAGTAAAGTGCCACCAAATTAATATGAAATATGGCTTCTGTTATAAATGAGGACCAGGTGTATCTTTCAGAGACACACTTTCAAAGCTACACACGTACAGTATATACTAACTCCATATAAATGGATCCACTAAAGTGTGCCATCACACAAGTTGGCAGTGACAGACACTACATCTGCCCAGAACACAGCAAATACCTTGTATTATTGTACATTCAAATTTGGAACCAAGTGTATGTGTCCCTTAATTTCTGAGTCTAAACAGTCAACAAGAAAGGAAGAATACTCTGCTGTCCTGGTGAGACTGGGCCTCACACTCCCTGGCTTGATTGAACCAGCCAACTTGACCTGCATCTGGCTCTGATCCATATGTTTCTGCTGGAAGCTAAGACTGAAAATATCCTTGCAATTTATCATGAAGAATGCCAGCTGGGAACAAATGTGTTGTATATGTTTGTGATGTGCCTTGTTGCTAGCTATTTCTCACAGACCTGATGGGAGGCCCCTGTGAAGGTGGAGGCAGATTATTTAGATCTTGCTCTCTTGACATACCAAAAGTGACATTTATAACAAGAGTATAGCATGAATAGAATGTGCATATTCTCCTTTTTTTCTAGATGCAAAAAATGTTTCTTAACGTGTCAGGATGTTTGCCGATTCTTTCTTTTTTTTTTTTTTTAACCTGCAGGTATTCGCATGACTTGCTTTTGAAAAGTGACAGTGTGATTTCTTACTTCAAAAGCAATGACAAATGTAGCTGGTTCCCAAACTTCCTAGGATACACTACTTTCTTTATATCATAGAAATTATCTAAGTAAGAAATTACTCAATTCTAGAGCACAGTTTGATTTTTTTTTTTACATGAGACAATTCTTTGGTGACTGAGAGCAAGCTGTTTTATTATTTGCTGAAGTGTTGAAAAACTTAATAGCTTCTAGATCAATTTCTGTGAAGGTAGGTAGGTAACTGAGAAAAAAAGAGAAATAAAAATTCCAAACTGCCTAAAACATACACAGACAAGTGTTTCCTATATGAACACGATGGGATAATAAGATTGCAAGTTTGATGTTAAAAGGTAAAAGTATCATAATGTGTTATAAGATTGTGATTATATTAAATCTTAAGCAAGGGTTCTCAACTTTAGTTCAAGGCACTCACTTCCCTGCAGTTTCATATTTTCCCATGATCTATCACCTGATTCAAGTCACTAAGGGCTTTATAATTAGCTTATGAATTGCATCTAATATCAGGTATGCTGGAGGAAGTAAAATATGAAGCTGTGTAGAGCCGTAGGTTGCCAGAACTCCAGCTGAGAACTCATGTGCAAGACTGATAAAAGTACTGAGCCCAAGAATACTTAATCTCAGACAGATTCAAAAAGGAATGATGGAGGGAAATTTGTTTTCACTTTTTTCTGTCGATCAGGACAGCTGGGGAATTTTTTTTAATTTTTAATGGAATTCTTGTTAAATCATACTCTGAAGCATTTTCCTTTACCAGACGTCTTCTGCACTGGACTAAAATGACAGTTTAATATGCAAGACTTCCAATAATTCCATATTTTTGTGTCACAAAGACAGAAGTCAAGTTAAAAGCCATGAACAAACATACATAACAAAAAAGGCAAAGTCTTCTCGAGTCTTCATGTCTTCTCGAGTCACACCTGTACTTTTAAACCTGTTCTTCAACAATTTCAACACAGATCCTTGTTGGCGTTCATTGGGGATCAAATACTATGATTAAAGCTGACTCTTCTCATATGTTAAAATTAAATTCTTTCTACATAGAAAGAATCATCCTCAATTGTATCCATAAATGCTATTGTGGCTGCAGGCCTTAATCCCAAACAAATAGGATCCACAAATACTAGCCACTTCCTGTAAATACCAAGAATCAAGATCTAATAAAATTCCTGCAATAAAATGTGACTTGTGAGGATGAAATGGAAACATTCCATCATAAAACAAAAATATGCCAGTCAAAAGTCTTTGGGCACTCTGATGTGATGCTATTAAAGTCCTTTTGCTCCTGCCCTTTTTTTGTGGCAAGTTAAAATAAAGCAAACAAACGAAATAGGATACACATAGAGCATCTTCAGCCAATTACATTTTATAGCTCTCCTACTTCCCAGGCTTTAGAGGTTCTGCTTTATGCCTTTAGAGTGTTCCCCAAAGCTCAGGTCTTAAGGATGTCATGATTTGGTGTGTGTGTTTTCGTTGCATAATCGAAAGATGTTGGTTCAAACTCGTCTTTATTAAACTTTTAACATAAAACAAAACGAAAGCTCCTTTATTAGAGCATATTTACAGAAACACAATTTAACTACGACAACATCAACAACAAAAGCTAGACGCCTGACTGAACCTTAGTCAGGCTATTTATAATAAACTTAATTATTTTCCTTGGTTCAGGTGGGTGCTTCCCTCACCTGACCGAGGTGTAGTCTGGGATATGGAGTTTCCCGTCAAAACTACAACACAAACGAAAACTCAACCAAAAACCAGTCTGGGTGCTTTTGGCGCCCTCTAGAGGGTTAACCCTTACAGTACCCCACCCTTAAAAATGCTCCTCCGGAGCGTTACCGGAGGTCCAGGACTCCCACCCCAACGGTCCAAGTCTGGCCTCCTAATACTGAGGCGGTCACTTTTGCCCTGTGAGCAGGGCTGCCATGCCTGTATGACTAGGCCCCCAACGCCCTGCGAAGGTCGAACCGTCACCGGACCGATGTCCGTGACGCTGAGGGACTTGGTTGGCCTGCCGTCCGTTGGGTCGGGCTGAGGAGCAGGTACGACGTCCTCAGGCTGAGGAGCTGGTGCGACGTTCGCAGAGGTTGGTAGCTGCGGGGCTGATGCGACGTCCATGGCGCTTGGCGGCAGTGGAGCTGAAACGCCGTCTGCAGAGCTCGGCTGCTGCAGAACGGAAGCGGCTTTGGCTGAGCTTTCAGGCAGCGGAGCTGAAGCGATGTCCGCAGAGCCAGGCAGCGGCGGAGGAGGAGAAGGTGCGACGTCCGCGCTTTCGAGCTGAGGCAGAGGAGCAGGAAGGGCGATGTCCTCAAAGCCGGGCTGTGGAGGGATAAGTGCGACGTCCTCGCTGTCGAGCTGCGGAGACAAAAGCGCGACGTCCTCAAAGCCGGGCGGCGGAGGGATAAGCACGACGTCCTCGCTGTCGAGCTGCGGAGGGATAAGCGTGACGTCCTCGCTGTCGAGCTGCGGAGGAGACAAAAGCGCGACGTCCTTGCTGTCGCGCAGAGACAGAGGAGGATGAA
>JAQMYJ010000037.1:25254559-25275607 GCA_030014305.1 Clarias laeviceps
GTGACATGTGCAATATGCGGTTTCAAGAGATGTGTTAAGTAAATTAACGATTCCCTTGAAAACCGATAACGCTCTTTCAAATAATCATTATGAAAAGAAAAGACATCAATACGCGGTCTTATAACTCTCTCCCGTATGCTCAATAACGCGCGCTGTGCTCAATAACCTTCTGAAACAAACTTACCCTGGAACATAACCTGCTACCGAGCAGGTTATCTTCAGACAGTAAGTTGCTATGGTTACATACATACCCAGAAAGTTACCTCCGTTTTTGGAACCGAAGGTTGAGGTTATCCACTAACTTACCCTCAAACTTACCCGGGTATGTCACATAACCTGCTTTCTGGTATACCCCCCTGGTCTGTTGTGCTCCTGTTTTGTTTAGCTCCTGTCTTTGGTAGCCAGTTCCTATTCTGTTCAATTCCTGTATTGTTTTGGTTAGCCGAAGGTGCTGTTATGTTTGGTTTTCTCCTAGTTTTCCTGTTTGATCCTTATTAGTTTCATAGTGAGAGTTTTGTTTGTTCATGTTTTGTTTTCTTCATTAAAAGAATCAAGTTCTCACCCTTGCAACTATGCCTCGTGTAAAGTCCACACCATGATTCCGTAAACTCAAGTCTTGTCAAACTTGGCAAATAAATTTTGGATTTAAAATTTTAATGTTTATTACTGCTTTATTTATAATTTGGTTTCATTAGATATATAGTTGTAATGTAAATACTGTACCAAAGGGTAGATACTAAATTACAAAGCTACTAACTAATAAATATAGTTATACAGGTCTACTAAATTTTTTTTACTAACTTTTAGTCAATTCATTAGATATGTTTATATAATTTTACAACTTTTATATTTGCTCAACATTTTTAAGTTTAAAAATGTTTCACCAAAAAAAACAAAAAAAAAAAACACACACACAGCTTTATTGGTGTGCTGTTAAAGCGTGGTGGGATGTGGCAGATACCGTTCACTCACAGCAGTTCCTCTACAGTAACTTGAGTGAATTTGCTGCTCAGGCTATTAATGCCTATTAATGCCTCTCTTCTAGAGCACATCGACAGGTGTTTGAACCACTTGACCACATGGAAAACATTTATAATGTTTCACAACCAGAAGCCATGGATGAGCTGAGAGGTCCACCTTCTGCTTAAAGTGTGCGACACAGCCTTCAAGTCTGGAGACAAGAAGGCCTACAGCATCACCAGAGCCATTATGAGGAGGAGACTCTGCAAAGACAAACATAAACAGAAGCAGTGGATTGAGGAACACTTCAACTGTGCTGACCACAGAATGATAAGGCAAAGAATTCAGGCCATCACAGTCCTCAAACCACCCATCATGTCACCACCAACCAGCTCTGCCTCACTCCCTCATGAGCTCAACCACTTCTATGCCCATTTTGAAAAGTGTAATGTGGATCTCATGCTCAAGGCTGAGCTAATACTGTACCAGATGAACAGCTACTCATAGTCGTCACCCTTGAGATTTATGATACTCTGAACACGGTGAATTCCTGAAAAGAAGGTTTTCAGACCCTGTGAAGAGCAACTAATAAAGGTCTTTACAGATATCTTTAACCTGTTCTTGGGTCAGGCAGCTGTCCCCACCTGCTTTGTCAGCTAACAATACTTTTTAATTTTTTTCATTCATAAAAACTACTTCGCAGAAACTTCCATTGGATTCAATATACAGGGTGGGCCATTTATATGGATACACCTTAATAAAATGGGAATTAGTTGCTATACACACCACCACATATGTGTTAGCTAAACTTCATTTGTGTACTATTGCCTAAGCACTCAACCCCTGTCTGCTTCTGGATCCTCACCCTGGATCCTCATAAAATTTCTTATTTCCCCAACAGGTAAACAGAGGATTCCCTCCCCACAGCTCTCCTTTACAATCTGATTCACCCGAACAGAATGCTCTTAAGTGAGCATAGTTCAGCATTTAACATAGTCAGTCTGTCCAAGCTGATCTTGAAGCTTAAGTGGATTTTCTTGAACTTCATTCAAAGGCACTTTATTTTCTGAGGAGACTGAAAATGCCCAGATGCCCAAAAATATTATTGTGAAATTTTACCACTGTAGCATTGAGAACATCTTCAGCAACTGTAACAAAATAGACCAAAAAGCACTTCAGGTGGTGGAAACTGCCCAACGAATTACTAGCACAATGAAAGACATTATCAAAGATGGCTAATCGTGGACTATTTATCTTCTTCCCATCAGGAAGATGATAGTAGTGCCTTAGTGTCTGCACAAACAGACTGAGAAATAGCTTCCTCCATATGGCTGCTTCTATACTGAAAAGATGATCATAGTGTAATGTCTGTTTACATTTACTTATATTGCACTACTTATCCATTATGCATCTTTTGTACTACATATAACTTAAAATGATGTCTTTCCACTACTTTATATTTCATCCAGAATCCAGACTGTATATATTGTACTATATTAACATACCTCTTGTACATAATACATCCATACTCCTGTACATATTATCCCCTAGCGGTAGATCTTCATTTATAATTTATTGTAAATATCTCACTTATGCACTCACATTATACTTTGCATAATGACAATAATATCTAATCTAATCTACCCTAATCTAATGGTATAATTACATAGGTAGCATGTCATGATGACAAATCATCTCTGGACTGGTTCACTGACCTATTTTTTTTAATTTACATAACAGAATTAGAGAGGAAAATTTGGAGTCATCATCTGAGTTGGCCTTGATCATAAACCAGTACAAATTAGCCAAGTACAACCCACTGTGAGGAATATGTAAAAAGCAGATAGAACAATTTTGCTTTAGTGAATCCAATGCAGGAGTCCCATTCTGCTCTGTTCCCACTGGTAAGCAATCATTAAAACACCTCCTTTGTTGTTTCGGTGTCATTCTGCAGACTTTATCAACTGACGCTTGTTGAACAGCTCTAATAAAAATGCAGCCATTTCCTAGGCCATTACAAGTGCAGGTTCAAGAGAGGGGAAGTTGAACTGAAGGTGAATTATAACTCGCTGAACTATCACTTCAGAAATTACACTGAAAGCCATTCCATTTCACATCATCTGCAAAATTTTCCATTGTTAGATCGAATACCTATGTTATATAATTAGCAGGGAGGGAGTAGTGGAGTACAAAGTCAATGTAAATGTAAATAAAAAAGAATCACTTTTCCTCAGCATAATGAAAGAACTTCTTGATTTTATAAGATGTTTATTTATGTGTTTTCCTCCAATGCTGCTCACCTTAAAAAGGCTCATGAAAGCTTACATTCCCAGCTCATTCCAATCTAAAAGAGACATTTACAATAATCCCTGTTCTGAAAAATTCAGACCCAAACAGGCCATCTATAATGCATGCAAATGGGTCAGCAACTGGAATAAGGGCTGTCCATTTTGAAGTGTGTGAGGACTGTGCCCAAACCCAGCCCTGTGGCTTTCTTCTCTAGGAAGTTCTAATCAACTAGAGCTTTTACCTGATACTAAAGGAGTGGAAACACAGGTTAGAGCAGGTGGTCACCAAATGGTCATTTCATATCACATTTAAATTAATTGAGTAATTAAATACTGATGTGGACAGTCATAGACAGGCCCAATAGGCTTCAATCTTTTCCAGATTTCAGTTTATGAACTTGTATCATCCTGGCTATGAAAAACAGATCCTCTTGTCCCAAGTATATGCAGTAGGATGAATTGGGAGTGATGCAGAACAGATTTTGTGAATCATGTTTTGTCAGTGCCATTTTCTGAGACTGATTAGGAAATAAACACATGTTATTATGTGCCCAAACAGTGTCCCAGAAGCAAGTGATATTTTTTCCCTATGCTATGTGGGGAAATAATCACCTGGATTTACACATTCATGATAAATATTTGTGAAAAAAATATGACTACAGATAACCAAAAGCCAAAAGAAGTTTTCCAAATGTAACATTTGTGTCAAAGTTAAAATGACTCTGTTATGCATTTTACAAAGACCTTTGTAAACTCAGACCTTCACAAATTAGTCACTCTGGTAGAAAGATTTTTCCAAGTCAATTTCAAAACAGCTTTCAAAACAGACTTATTTACACACGTATTTAGAAATCCCTGAGATGAAACAGCTTGGTTCTAGACCAACGGGAGGAGTTCATTCATGGAGAAATTATATGACACAATAAGCCTCAGGTCTCTGCATGACTCACATGCAAATGGAAAAGTGGTGAGTGTTAACCAGGAAATAGATTACTGATAACCTTTTGTGCTGAGAACCAGGAGGATTGGGCCTGATAGAATATGCTCAGAACTCACTCAGCCGTTAATTGAACCCCATTCCAGAAGACCTTAGGTCATCAGCCTCCCTTCTTCCCAATAATGCTAATTCCATTGGCTTACCACAATGGATGAGTTGTTTCAGAGGAGTGAACAGGTCTGTGAGTGCAGACACCAGTGTCTTGAGGCACAACATAAGGATGCTGTAGATCACATTAGAGGAGAATGTATAGTATGAACAAGGAGACAAGATAAAGCCGTAGAAAATTGTCCCATTCGAGGCATCAACAGAATTTTAATCACATACACCTCTTGATCATTGCATGTGCAATATAAATAACCAAGACTTTTATTCATGCTGTTTTATGTGTTGCTCCTTAATTGTGCACAGATTATTTGACACATCTTTTATTGCTTCCATACTTTGCCCTCTGAATTTGCCTAGTCTTACTGTAAGTATTTTTAGATCACGTGACTTTTTGTCTGCTTGACTTTGATTCTTGGATTTTGTCTAGGATGTACGTCTGACATTTAATATTACATTATCCCACATTAGTTTACATTTCTGCTGTCTTTTTAACAGCATTAAAACAACTGCTTACAGGAAATTTTTCACATACGATTATGCCTCTGTACAGAACTGTTTGACAGATCCTCTTGTTGTTCTGACATACCATAAATGTTCTGGATATATATATATATATTTTTTTTTTGGATGCTTCTCAGATATGGTTCTACTGAAGCATAAACCAGTAATACTTCAGTACTTAAGCCCACAAACTTGCAACACAAGTGGTAGCCAATAACCTCTTTGCAGAATGTAACATTAGAATCATAAAGAAAAAAACATTTATGATTATACAAAATGGTCAGAGAACCATAATCCAAACCACAAAATGCAGAACAATAGGCAAAAACAAACTGTGAGCATTGATTTAAAGACAACAAGAAGCAAACAACCTCCATCCAGAATATTATTTTTAAGTTGTCTGGGCAGAAAAAAGAGACAAGGGGTGGCAGTGCAAAGAGATGCTGCACCACAGACTTCAAGAGCACAGATATGAAGTTTAGCATGATATTTTCTTTGCCTAAAACAGCTATTAAAATATCATAAAAATAATTAATGAGCTATACAGTTAAAAATATCAATCCTATCTCTCTGTACTGTCTATCCAGCAAACCTTTGTGTTTTCCTACTCTCCAGGACCATGGGTTGAAAGCCTGTGATATGAGGGATAGGAAACGAGCAATAAAAGAACATGCATACTGAGGTAAGTACAATTAGCCAGCAGAGGGCAGTCAAACACCACATTCAAAATCTTTTGACTTAAAAGAAGACCATTTCCTACCATTTTGAGTATTCAGTAACTGAACATCATTTTGGCATGCCCGGAAAATTTCCATCTGTGCTATTAACACAACAATGTTAAGCCTTTGATGTTCATATAATGTTTTTAAATAAATCATTTATTCATCCTATTTATATTCAAATTTCATTTACTAGACTTGGGCTATTTGATTAAATTAATTTATTAAACACACTGATTTGTCCTTCTAGCTCCACATACACAGCATCCCATTTAATAAGGCAATCATGCCACAAAATGGATGTTTCAGCAAAGAGATCAAGATATTCTTTATAAGGTCTCTCACTCACACACAGCCTCACCAAGCAGACAGATGCCTAATTGGCTGAAAATTTATCTTTGTCTCATAAATAACAGTATTAGAGACAAACCTCTTATATTCATGATGATGTAAAGTACTGGGTTATTTCTTTTAACTAGGAGGAAATACCATCAATATATTTATAAACACAACCCTATGCCGTTCATAGTGTACTATTCTGGGAATCAATATAGATATTATACAGATAATGTAAATTTACATTAAACTTAAACTAATAAGCTTATAAAAATTAATTCTTATTATTTTGCTATGGCTCAAATAATTCATGAATTACATAATTAAATAATTAAAAATATTAAGTTCAGGAAATCAACAGACCATTTAATGGCACAAAGAATTTGCAGAATAATGTTGTCTATATGACTATCAAGGCAGAATTTTCATCTGTTCAGGTTAAAAACTTGACCCTTAAAATGATTCTGCACGATAAGGTTATATAAACAAGTACTCCACCAATATTGAGTGATTATTGTCCTCAGTGATGCACGATATCAACACCCTGAACAGTTATTATTCTTAATTCCAAAATCATGTTTGATTCTCATTCCCAATAAAGGCCAGAACAATAGTGATTTTCATCATAATTGAACAATGTCAATACTTTTAGTGAGTATCATTTTCAATTAATGATGGTATTGGCAGTATTTATGTTTGTTGTTTGTCACTGGCTGTTGATGTGTACCATAAGCATGTTACAGCTCTTTGTGATGACTCTTATAAATGGCCTCCACTAGTTCTAGTAGAAGGAAACCGCCCTGGTGGGTTCAAAGTCCCAACATGACAACATGCCCTTGGTACTTAACAAGGAAAAAAGCAAATGGGAATGCTCCTCTAATGCTTAAGTCGTAGAACAATGGTTACATACATAATTTTACATATTACTGGTTTCATTATCCTGGCAGATACAAAATAATTGCATTGCTCTGTCTCTCTCTTACTCTCTCTCACACACACACCGTTCCTTCTCCTCCTACCCTCTGTGTGTGTGTGTGTGTGTGTGTGTGTGTGTGTAGCCACATGTCAGCATAGTCACAAATGACAGAATCAAAACAACCAAGACATCAATATTTGTATTTTGGCTGCTGGCCAGCAATTCAAATACTAGTTTCATAATGTTTGCCAAGAAACTCTGCACTGTACTACTAGCAGACAGAAGTTAGAAGGAAAAAATAAATGTCTAGTATTTTTAACAATATTTTCTTTATTGATCACCAAGAACAATTCACTTTAAGAAGCACTTTCACTTGCATTAATAGTATATGAAAATTCTGTGATGATGGTTATGTACAATATGACTTTTTGCAGTAAACTTTTTTGCTCCAGGAACATCTAAAGACAGGCCATGATGAGGCACAGACAGTGCAAGACGCAAGCCAGTACTGAGACAGAGCGCAATGCAAATTTTACGCAACACTGAGTGCCTTTGTGCACACAAGCAGACGTTTTTCGAGCATCAGAAGCAGAGCCACTTTGTCGGGCATGACAGATTTATCAGACCCTCCTTTGTGAGGCTATTTCCTGACCTTGGTTTGCCTCCTATGTCCAGCCTGTTAACAAATAGATGTGGCCCACCAAGTTTATACAGTTAAGCTGTACAATAGCTTATGTAAGTGCTTAAGAGTTCTGCATCTTATAAACAGCTTTGTGCTATCAGGCCACATATGCAGAGCATTTATGTATTATTGTTCCTTAAAAAATCTATATAATTCTACAATTTAATTTAAAGTACCAAAATAAAATGAACAAAAGCTGTCATTCATACTCTTGGGCCTGCATGAGAGACAATATCTAATGATATGCCATTTGAGAGTTAATGAACTTCCTGCATGCCCCATAGCTTCTATCTCCATAGCAACCACTGGGCACTGCAAAGCAGTAGCGGCAGTAGGTGGGGGGAGGAATCCAAAATAAACCTTAAGAAAACCTTTACATTTCAGTTCATCCTTCCAAATATCCACATATGATGATTTTGCCATTTGTTTTGCATATGAGAAGCCACTAAGCCTCCCTGAAGTATCTGCTTTGGTTCAATATGTTTCTGTATAAATCCATACCTATATATGCTAAAACTAATTAATAAATGAGAAAGCAACTCGTAATATCATAATATGTATAGTATGTCTTACTTAGACTTTGACTATAGTTATATTATATCCCCCAAAAAAGCACAAAAATATAAATGTCTTTAAAGTCTGTTCTCATCCATGCTGATGTGTCTCATTATGGCATTATCTGTATGATTCACAGAATTGTTCATTAAGATGAGCTGCTTGGTGAGTCATGCAATGATCTGTTAACACACTGGCCAAAATTTACCATATTATATGGCTATTGATCCAGACAAGCCCTTAAGGCCTCACATCATTAGACAATCCATTAAAATTTACTGCTCATATATATGACATTCATGTCAAACCAGGACACAGTTTTTTTAACAATATATAAATATAGCCAAATGAGTACAAGTGTCATTGTCAATTTCATATTTCCATACAGCTAATGCAAGACCTTTGTGAGAAACTGATGTTACAGTGTATATATATATATATATGTATGTATGTATGTATGTATGTATGTATGTATGTGTGATATATGTGTGTGTGTAAAAGACATAAAAATCTTTTAGATTGACTTGCTACTTCACAATGGTGCTAGCCAGAGGCCATGTCTGATAACAATCACCCATAGCAGAGCAAGGTCTAACAATTCTGATGACAATGATGTCACACTTAAAGAGGTACTGTATGAAACTCTAGTCAAATGATGGCTTGTCAATCAGCTCAGAATAATAATACACAAGTGGAATTTTGTTATTCCTCCCCCTTATACACTTTTGAATGCCATTTAAATATCATGTCATAGAGTCAAAACACTGATCACATATACTTAACATTACTGATTTTTAGCTTCTTTTTGTTTAATTAGCATGTATACTAGGCCCCTGGATAGTTGGTATTGATTATCTCTACAAGGATATCTTATGTATAAGATACATAAGATACACAGCTTGCTAATAATTACCCAGAAAATGTCTGCAACCTTTTTACTTAAATGTGAACACATCCGCTCATTACTGTCAAGGGAGACTGATTTTATCTCAATATCTTCAGAAACCCTATGAGAACAGAAAAATATTAACCTCTGATGTAATAAGCCGCACAGTACAACTATGCTTGTGAGATCATTTTAAATATATGATTCTTTATTCTAGAATAAACCCTATCCACCCTATTATTCAAGAAAATTATCTGATACAAGTTGCACAGATGATGGCACTATAGTGTATCATGTATCATCATTCCATAGATTTCACCACTTTCTCCAAATAGAAGCAACATTTAAAATGGATACAAAAGAACAGTTTCTGTGCATTTGAGTGAGCCAATCCTTGAAAACCAGAGGCAGCTCCATCAGCTCCACAAGAAGAACATTGCTTTACCTCATCTCTCACCAAAGAATATCACTGGGTCTTGCTGCTCTGCTGGGACTATCGATCCTTCCACCTGCTGTATGACACTCACCATTTTTTGCTTCACCGAGAAAGAGAACTTTGCCCCCCACCTGTTCTGTAATGGATTGGCACCCAATCAACACATTGCCTTGGACCTTGCTCCGACTGATGACCAGCAGTCCATTTTTCCATGACTCTTTATTTGGTTTCATGCACTAATAGCTTAACATTAATCACTGATCATGTTTACGTTGTCACTTCATTTTCTATAAATTTAAGTTCTGGTTTAGATTGAGATGTTGGTTTCATGGTTCATGTTTCTTGTTGCCATGAGTAGTTTGTATTGTTTGCACTACAGTACATATGTGTCACCTCAATCCCCTGACATTTAGTGTAAAATGGTTTATAATGAAAGCAGATTGAAGAGCAGGTCAGCCATTCACATTTTAGCAAGCACTTAACACTGCACAATTATCCTCTTGTATTTAGCTTTATCAGTTTCAAATTATGTAATGACAGGTCTTCAGAACAGAAAAGCTTTGCAGCTAAATATCACTGAGAACAGCAAATAGTACACTCACTTTCCACCTTAATAGAAACAACTGGCCCCTACCATTATCCTGCCAACTAAGTAACAGCATTGCCTTGCGTGGGATCATAAACATATAGAGTAGGCTTCACATTAAATGTTGTAAGAGGGGCAAATAGGTCTCTGGCATGTTTGCTGGTGCCAGAAAGGAAGAACAGTGTGTACTATAATACTATAACAGAAACCACTTCTCTTTATAATCTTGGTGAGCAGAAAAAGCATCAGAGAATGCAAAATATGCTGAAACATGAGGTGAGAGGAATCTTCAACTGTCTACTTTAAGAAAGCGTAGTGTGAAGCAAAGTGTTTTATACACACACACACACACACACCATTTCATCACATATCATTTTATGATACAAAATTATTCACTAGATTCAATAGATGTATTGCGATAAAAAAAAATATATATATATAATATAAATAGAATAAATATGAGTGGTGTTCAAGTCCAACCATGACATGATGAAATTTCTCATGAATGAAGGCAAAATCTACAGAGAACTTTAAGTATAGTAAAAAAAAATAAATAAAAAAAATTACTCTTAGCCATAGTAAAAAAAAAAAAATGGCTGTAAATCCGTGTCATTCCCATGAAGTGTTGCCAACCTGCAGAAGTGATGGATCTGTCTCAGACTATACACACAATCATTCAAAAACACCACTTGCAGGAACTTGGCTGGAAGTTCTTGCCACATTTTTTTGCCATTAATGGCATTCTTGAAACGCCAACATTTCGTACATGAAGTTGGCAGTCTGATCATGGCTTCAGCACACTGAGAAAATGATCTAACTTGATGGTATCCAAGCAATGTGAAATGCGGGGAAAAGTGCATTAGTGTAGCGGGTAATTATATAGAGAGAAATTAAAGAAGATTAAGTGTGTTCATATTTTTTTCTGTTTATTTACATATTAGAGGTGAGTAAATTATATAATTATATAAGTTTAGAAGGTTTTCTTGCTTTAAGCCCCTACATTATATATACCTGCTTATATTGTTGGCTTCCTTAGCAAAATATTAAAGCATTGTTCTCCCAATGGGAGGAGGATTTTGAACACACTTTACAAAACTGTGACATTTAAATTACATGTCCATCCCCATCAAGGGGAGTTTCCAAGGCAACAGGCTGGTCAAAAAGGTCACAATATTGAATATGAATGGCATAGCCAAAGAAACAGGAATATTATCTTCCCTTGTGTGATGCCTATACCACATAGAAAGTGGTGGCACAGGAATGAAGCTTGTGGATGTGAGCAGGGACGGGGCTGGGCACAAACAAAGGGCCTGTGATGTCATTTCCCTGGCATCTCTGAAGGTAAGCGAGGGACCATGATGATATCATTATAACATTATGGTATTATCAAATTGTGGTTATGGAATCCTCAAATCCTGGTTGAGGTGCCTGTGGACCACACACGGGGCTGGGGTGCACCGCAGGTATGGCATCATCGAACCCTACTGGTTGTGCTAGAATGATACTCATGAGACTGTAAGTAAACAAGGAGAGAAGCTGGAGGAGGTTAAACCTGAAGGGTTGGTAAAGGTAAATCTGTAGAAGAAGGCATTTATGCATGCATTCATGTGTGCTGGTACATTATACTTCCTGATTCTCCTTTTTTGCTGCTTTGGGAAAATGGATAGGACCTAGATCAAAATGAGATTCTGGCTAACAATGATTTGCTTTACTAGTATTTGTACTGTTGGATTGAGTAGCAAACACAGATGCTAAGATAAACACTAAAGCATTATAATAGCTTTCATATTTTGGTTTCTCTAAAATTACAAGAATGTATTTCAAAAGTGCTTCACAGAGTATACCCTCTGTATACCAACATAAGCAAAGATTGGCAACGTCAAAAAAAAAAACGATGGCAATGTCAAAATATGTACAAGAGGCATTGTAGACATAGCGTACCCTATGAGTCATAGTGACTACCATCAAAGAAAAAATGTTTATCATCACATTTATCAGAGTAGCTATACCACTTTCATGAAGCTCAAATCAACCTCTGTTAGGTCTTTATGCTGCCACTCTTAAATCCTTTTATCTACACTCACCCAGCTGTGACACATCATTCAGAGCTGGACGTTCCCCCTCAGTTTATGTTATCATGTGTCTATCTGATTGCTAGTTTATCAGTGGGCTTGGGGTTAAAAAAATATTCCTTCCTTTGCCTCTACAACAGATCAGTGTGTGTGACAGCTGTCCTTTGAATGACAATAAATCAATTAGAGTTTGAGAGCTTGCTTTTCAGGTCTGGGTAATCTCATATAAAAGATCCAATTATGCTCTGTGGCTAGCAAATGTCATCGTGTAAAGCTCTCTCTATGACATTTAATTCGTCCAAATTAGATTAGCTTTGATTGGCTTGTTTGCTGTTTTAGACATATGCATCAGGCTACAGGATGACTATTGGACCTAGTTCATACGTTATGCAATCTTAATTTCTGTGTTGACTTATGTTTAAAAAGTGTACACAACAGTATTTGTAAAAAGTGTACACTTAATAGAAATAGAAATTGTTGTGTAGATTGCTACCAAAGCTCTTTAACAGCTTGATTCACTCATAAATTGTCTATACTGCTTATTCTGTACAGGGTCATGGGAAGCCTGAGGCCTGTACCTGGAGACTTTAGGCATGAAGCAAGGTCCATCCTGGACAAGATGCCAAACAATTGCCAGGGTATACACGCACACACAGATACATACTCATTCACACTTCATAGGCAATTTTAACATGCCCATTAGCTCAATGTGCATGTCTTCGGACTGTGGGAGGAAACTGGAGTACTCAGAGGAAATCCAACAAGCATGGGGAAAACATGCAATTTCCATGTACACAGACCTAAGGAGGGAAACAAACCTTCGACCCTGGAGATGCAAGGCCACAGTGTTTACTACTATGTCATCGGTTGGATTTTTCTCTAGCCTCTATTATGTCTATTTATGTACAGTATAAGCAAATACAGAGTTCCTGTCTGACAAGGATTCTATTAAATGGCTAGTTAACTCTATGAATACAAGAGCACTATTTTTTCAGCAACAGTCTTAAATTGAGGACAATTTTATATAAATTGATTTTCAAGTAATTTCATTTTATAACACACTAAATTTGCCCTTTTCTAACATTTTAAAACATTCCAAAACAGTCTTTTCAAAATGACAGTGTGTTATTACAGTATGTCACTATGTACAGTTACAAATAAATATCATAATATGAAATATGAAAATTTACAGCCCCTAGTTAAACTTAATGCACATTTGTTGTTTAACAACTCTTGAAGACTACACAGTTGAAGAAGACTAGGAAATGTTAAACTTTAAGAAATTTTACGGATCGGAAGGTCCCAGGTTAAAATCCCACGACCACCAAATTGTCCTTGTTGGGTCTTTGAGCAAGGTCCTTAACCCTCAACTACTCAAATGTATAATGGGATAAAAATGTAAGTCGCTTTGTATAAGGGTGTCTGCTAAATGCAAATTCCTGATTAGAAGGTGCAGAACATTTTTGCTTAGACAGCAATTTTTGCAGTATTATAATTCTTAGGTTTATATTAATGCACTTCTTGTTGCTAAAGAGTATACATTTCACATAATCTAAGCCTAATAAAAAATGGATTAAAAAGCCTTGGATAACATGTCATTATTTAAAATAAACAATTACGATTAATGTGGTAAAGCTTTTTGTAAGTTCATGCTTATTTAACATTTATGAAAGGAGTCAGTAAATATCCAAACAGGGGCGAGCCTTCAGTACAAAACCATTTCTAGTTTCTTAGTAACTGTTTGTTTGTTTGTTTGCTTATTTGGTTAGTTTATTATTTTCAAGAGAAAAAAATACTGGCTGGCGCGGCATTGGGGGTGTGATCAAGCACCACCTGTAGGAGGAGAGGGGCAGGTAGAGCCAGCCGTCGATACATGATGATTACTCTCATGGGTAATTAACAAGATTATTCAAATGTTTTTATTTTGTGTTTATGGCGAGAGGGAGATCTGTTATGAGAAACAAAGTGTACTGAAACACCAAGCAGAAAGTGTGTATATGTGTGCATCTGTGTTGTTCATAAAGACTCAGTAGTGATATGTAACACGCAGCAGAAAGGAATGGGAGATCCTGCATGACACTTCGAGAGGAGACTGACGGTATATATGCCATAAGCCTTAGGACATGGCACAACGGGGTCCGGGGTGAAATGGCTCCATGCTCCATGTGACAAGTAAGAACAGGGTAAGGAGAAACTCTGTACAGAGTGTAGGGTTGATGCACAAAGCAACAGAAATAGCTGCATTCCATCCACGCTTGCTCATGCTGCTCAGTTCACTATTCATGTACATTTGCAGACCTGTGCTTCCAGCACAGCAAGCAGTGGAAGCTGGATCTCAAGGAGCAAGAGGCTCTGCTTATAACCCAGCTGTCACATCTACAGATGAAGATAAACAGGGAGACACCCAATGCCAAGTCTTAACCAATGTTAATCCCTGTCCTTTTTTTCTTTTTCCCCAAATCAAGCATTGTTAGCCCCCGAAGTTAACCCTGTTAGTTCTGAGATGCTTTTTGTTTTCCCCACTATGATTTGTGTTAACTTGAGTAGCGCTTGGATGCTTTCTTTTACAAATGTTTCTTGCTAGCCTAAAGTGCTTATTGATAGTCCAGGAAGCCTTGAAGTGCTTCTTATTAGCAAACAGATACTCCCTTGTAGCAACCCTGTGTAATTTCTGTCCTATTTAACCTGAGCCCCATAATGCCTTAACTGAGCCATGCTCTGCTTTCACTAAGCCCTACCTGAATCGTGCCATGAGAACTCACAATTAAACCAAGTAGACCCAGAACCATACCCTGCTACATACCATTCTGTTTCACGTATGCTCTGTTTTGCCTGAACTATGCCCTGCCCCCCTTGATCCTTTCCCTGCTTCCAGGCCTGCACTGGACATCTTAGCCAGGCAGTGCACCATTTCAACCTAGCCCAGTAATGCTCTCTGGCACCAAGAATGTGCTGCTATCTCCACCAGCTGGGTTTAAGATCAGGGTCCCCGCGGCACACCCAAGCTTCAACAACATGCTGGTGCTCCCAATAGGTTTCTGGAAAATTATGCCTGCAGTATGCATCAGCTTTCAGAGAATCATTCTGGCTGTGCTCTGCTAGGTTTTGAGGACGTCATGCTCATGGACATTGTGCCTCTGTCTAGCATTCAGGAATGCAGTACTGAAATCACCACCTGGCTTTGATGGGGTCATGCTGACATGAAGTTTTCCTCAAAAGCTCATGAAGCGACATCTAGACACAAGACATGCAAGATACTCAGCACTCATCACTGCAAAGAATATGTGACCCATGACATTAAATCGGATATTAAGTCACCCATTTATGTAATGGGTCACATATCAGGTTATCAGTTAGTCCTTAACATTAATACTCTCTGAAGAAATTGTTGTTTGGAACATGTTTATTTGGAATAACCTCAGAAAATTACTATGCAAGTCAAATCTGTTGTGCCAAATTATTGTATGGGTCATGCAACGGTACTCCACAGTGATAAAAAAGAACATGCAGAGTGAGGATCAGCCCTCAGGACCACAGCCTAACGTTTCTGATCTGCTTATCTTAATGATCAATGATGTAGGGGATGCTTGAAATTGTACATGACAGTGGACTGTGTTTATGGAGTGGAGTTGTTTTCAATTCAGTGTAGTTTTTAAAATAAAAAGACTGCTTTGTTGTTCTAAATGAGTAGGTTAATGTTTGTGTGTGTGTGTGTATGTGTGTGTGTGTGTGTGTGTGTGTGAGTGTGAAAGAGAGAGAGAGAGAGAGAGAGAGAGCAAGAGAGATGTACGTTGCACTTAGGTTGAAGAATCCTGTCTCTCACATCTCAGTGTTTCCAGAATAAGCTGAATGGATCCACTGAAAACATGTGCATAGTGCCCCCTGGTAGACTGATGCTGTGGATGAAAATGTCCACTTTTTCAGCTTGATTTCTTTTTGGACTAATTGGGCCAAACCTGAAATCAGACTGGCTCAGTCAGGTGGCGATTGTGAGCTGCTGTCTAAGGTGCTGAAAAACCAAGCTGGCACTGTTCATTGAGAATGGCTGGTAAGCCAGATACACCCAGTGGCGAAATGGACTTGCTGATACAAGACGCTTCAACAATTCATTAACAAAACCAGTCTAATTCGTCATAATTATCGAACATGCCATGAATTGCCCTGAATAGTAAAACACGAGTATGTGGTTTAGTGAACATTCCCTGCAGATCCCTTCCCCCCAGCTCACACGTCGATACCTACAACCTAGTTACTCTGTTCGCGGGGAATAATGTCGCTGTCACTGTGGTGTGTGTGTGTGTGTGTTTGTGTGCGCGCGTGCGTGCATGCGTATGCGTTAACCCGGTCACAGCGTGCTGAAGTTGAGGAGGGTTTTTTTTTTCTCTCGGTTGCCATGGAACCCTAAAAAAGCCATTGACTGCAACTGTTCTCTTTCAGAGCAAAGAGCAGAGCAAAGCTGTTGCGTTACTTTATTTTCTGTAGCAGAGAAATAAATAATAGATTCTCGCGAGAGGCATTTTCACGGCAGATTTCTTCCACCTATCGCTCGCCACACACTCAGTTCTCCGAAAGGTAGGCTAAGTATGTACGTTTTCCATATATTTTTGTCCCACACCGTAATACCATGTCAGTACTGGTTACAGTGCGTTATGATGATGGCAAACTCAGTGTAGTCCTTATGTGGGGTGATGATTTACTTTATCTAAAAAAAAAAAAAAAAAAATCCATAGTATGCTACATTATAATATCACTTAATTGGCACATTGTTTCTTTTAAAAACAAACTTGCCTTTATTACTGTACACTATACACACTTTTTTTTTTTTTTTTTTGAAACAAGTCAAATGATGACTACAGTGTACGAAGGTTTTCAATGATCCAAACGTGTCAGTCAGATATTTACCTCATTCAGTCAATATGTTCAGGTTTGATGAATCCAACAGAAAGAACCATCCATCAAACTTATTATTTTATTTCCCATGGTACTCCAAAGAGCACGACATCAAAATAGGGTAGTCATCTTAAAAATCACCCTCATCACATGGAAAATTTCAAGCATTGAACTGCAAAATGTGACATCTACCTTTTTATTTGTTTGATTTTAATTTTATTAATTTCTTTGTATACTGTTTAGTTCTAACATTTGTAGGGATCTTGTTTTGTTCTTCCATTGTACATAATATGACATTTATTTTGTTGCTGATTTGATTTTCTAAGGTGAATGCTGGTTAAAATAAAGAAATGCATGTTTAACAAAAAAAAAAAGGAAGTATGAAGCTAAAGATAAGAATCAATAAATTTATAGTGTCTCTTCTAACCATTTGTTAAATCAAGAACAGGAATCTAAATACAGCCAAACAGCTTAGAAAAACACATAATGGTACTACTCATTTCAGTAAAGTGCATGTTTTTATCTACATCTACATTAATTTACATCTATGTCAATGTTGGTAAAATAAAAAAATTAATAAATTGAAGGAAAATGGGGAGGTGAAGCAGGGAGTGATGGAGGTGATTGCTTCTCTCTGACACTCATACTAATTTATAAGCAACTGAATTCAGAGTTCTTTATTTATTGCAGGATATTTGTAAGGCACTGAAATTCCTTAAAACAGCAAATCTTTGCACACCATTTTTCAACACTTACTAAGTGTTCATATTTCTAATTTACAGAGAAACTTGATCACCATGGCTTTGTTGTAATGATACAAAATTTAATTATATCTCCGATAGAAAGCACCATTACAGTCAGATGAGCTACAACAATTTAATGAGAACAATTAAATTCGCATTAGAGACAGACAGCAGGCTTCTGTCAGAAGACTCCAGTGGGCTGAGACTTTGTAATTGAATTGGGTAGTGGATGATGGGCTACTGGTTTCAGAAATACAGAGTTATGAAGCAGACTGTCCCATAGATTGGAAAAAAGACTAAAGATCAGAATATCTCCTTCTTCCACATGCAGGTTTTCAGTAATGTTGATTAGATTATTATTATTATTATGTTTAATGTGATGATTTTTCAAATGCTAACCATATAACTTTAAACTATAAAATATATTGCCTTTTTTCCAAATTATTTTGTTTAGACTATTTTCAAGCCTAATTCATTGCTCTCATCATTCTAATGAACATTTTTTTGCCAAGCTTTGCCTATTGAGGTTACTAGCTCCCCACCAAGAAAATTAGGGCAAACTCTTCTCTGCTTCTCTAAATTAATGATAGGAATTAACTGTTGGATGAAATACAACTACAGTGAATGCATGCCAAATGCCAGAAAGAGAATTTAACACATAAAATATGTGCATATCTTTCAATATTTAAACCTAATTCAAAATTATAATTTGGATAAGGGTTTAATTAGGAACAAATAAATAAATGACAGGGTAGTTACTCTTAAACTTTTTCTTAAACTATAAGTAGTTTCCCATAATTATCCCAATGCACAAATGGGTGCATTGTTTATTCTAATGGCATCTGTACCAGTATAGCATAACATTTACTGTATATTTAATTTATAAGAGTACAGTTTGTGTGCCTCTCTATGGTGGAAAGCAATTACATTTTTCTTTGATTTAAAATGGAGAATCCATGTGGTCTCTAATGATATTCATTGAGTGCCTCACTATTTTCATCCAGCTATTACAGCCAGAGCTCAAATCCACAGCAATGCTCCCATCTCCATACAGTATGTAACTCCCGATTCAGTTAGTCATATGAACTCACTACAAAAGCACCTGTGCCCTTGCCAAAATATGCGGCATGCTTTTTTTCCCTACTTTTTCATGCCAAGTGTCAGTCCTCTGAGGCAATATGGCATTTTACCTAAAGAAGAAAGAGGTTTGGTATCAGGGAAAACAACCAAGATAGGATGGGGAATATTTGAACGAAACAGGGAAGCAAATGTGAGAAAATTATCATTACCTTTGTTTACTGTGTGGACCACTAAAGACCTCATGAAAAATAAATAATGTTTCCATCTATCCTGCTTGTCAAAATTCTACATTTGCACTAAGGCCTAAATAAAAATTCAAAACAAACCCTGAATATCACAACTGTTTTTATGATTTGTTGGCAAACAGTATTTGTAAATTTTATTTGTACACATAACGTTGCTGAACCTAGACCTGACCAGCTGAAGCAACCCCAGAGCATAATGCTGACCCCACCCGCTTTTATGGTAGGCACTAAGCTCTTCATCTTCTTACACTGATGTGTCCATCACCCTGTAACAGGGTAAATCTGGACGCACCAGACCACATGACCCTTTTCCAATGCTCAGCAGTTAATTCTATATGCTCCCCAGAAAATTAAAGACTTTTTTTTCCTGATTTGCCTTACTGAAAACTGTTTTGTCCCAATCCCTTGAGAGCTCACCAAATGTTTGCAGGGGGAAATATTCCTACTTTCGTTATTAAACAAAGCTGTGAGTTTTACTGTTCTTTTGATATGATTTCATTGTACATTTAAGTGATCAATGAATCATTTGAAAACATTTTTGGGCTTATCATTGGGCTCTCAGCTATCAGCAGGCTTTTACCTATTTGTTTAGTTAAATCCAGGTGAACAGATGTTTTTGGCCAGGCAGTGTATTTGCAAAATACTGTATTTATGGTAATTAAAGTATACAATTTATTATCAATAGAATTTTTGTTATGTTTTATATACTATATAGTTTTATATAACTATAGCAAACTCATACTTTGTGTTTTTGTAGTGAGTCAATGGTGTTTTCACAACACCCAATAGTATAATGTCATATTATGAAAGCATTGTCCATGTTAAGTGACACAAACCTGTAGACTTAATGCTGGAGTACTTGGACACAAGTTGGCATTGTTTTTTACCTTCTAGAACTATTAAGTAACACATTTTAATTAACACCAACAACAGTCACTTATTATGTTAAGACACGAAGATCAGCTGTTTTGGAATAGAGACCAGTATTGTCAGTGAACAGTATAAGTGCATTTGTCAAAACTCATCAAGCACATGATAAAACATCTCGGTTTGGAGCCTTTATGAATTCTTTACAGAGCATCTCAATATCAACTGTTCAAATGAGATTATTGCATATTTTTTATTTTTATTAGTTTTAACACTTGTACATGAATACTGAAGACATCCAAACTATGAAACAACATGTGTGGAATTATGTAGTAAAAAGGGTTAAACAACCCAGAATATGTTTTATTTATATTTTTTAAAGTAGCCAGACTTTATTTTTTTCTTTCTAAAAAAAAAAAATTTATGAATACTGATCCAGGCTTCCTGAAGGAATTTTTGGCTCTTATTTTTGACAAGTATTTGGCTCTTCATCTTCAGTCCAGTTCCTATACCTGACCAGTTTCAGAGGAGTGTTTTTGTGTGTTAAACCACACTGTGACCCATAATAACTGTAACTGTGTGTTACTTTTTTAACTGTATCATTTGGTAATTTGCAGCCAATAACAATTAGGGTTGTTACGATTCCGATACTAGTACCGGAAATGCTGCCGATACCACGAAAAAATCTGGCATCGGTATCGGCGAGTATTTGAGTCCACGTACCGATCCGATACTATTTTCCTAAACATAACCTAGTTATTGTCATGCGCACTCGCGCCGTGACCGGCACTAGGACCCAGAAGTAGTACGGTCGCAATTCAGAAAGCATAAAAGGAGACAAAATGGCGCATCACATCGCTCAGTCATTGAGTAGCACATGCTGGTTCCGACGCTCCGCATCGTATTTGTGTGTACTCACCTATTTTGGGTTTTTCTTCCTGACGAGTGTGTGTTTAGAACACGGGTTTATTTGTGTAAATCCTTGCTCTCGCTCCGAGAGAGTTCTAAGAATATTACGCCGGGTTAACCTGCCGACTCGCGCTATTTCCGCGTTTGGGTTTACTTATCCATGCTACACGGGCTAACTGCTAAGTCTTCTGTTTCACCCCGGTTAGTTCGTGACAGTTATGCCCGCTAGCTTTGCTTAACGCTGCAAATCGGAAATCAATTCTTCAGTTATA
>JAQMYJ010000037.1:25275707-25288873 GCA_030014305.1 Clarias laeviceps
ACTATATGTACTTGTTCATGTTTTATTAAGGGATAAATCTAAAGCACAGCATAAAATAATTCTGTCAATTAATACAGAGCTAGTAGTATCTACAGCTGTATATACAGATACACACCCAGGTATGGGATCAGTACTCGGTATCGGCCGATACCCTGAGCCCAAGTATCGGAATCGGTGTCGGGAGGGGAAAAATGGTATCGGAACATCTCTAATAACAATAACATATTTTCTGCCATTTCTTTAATTTAGTCAATATGCAAAGTATTGCATGTAGAATAGATATTTAAAATGTGAATGAATGTTTATTTTAAACTATTGTCTAAAAATATTCATAGCTCATTTTAATCTCACCAATTACACAATTGGTTTGTTTTCCTTTATTCATGAAGCTAAAATCATGATTAACTGTACAGCTTTAGGATGAACCCTGTGTGATCACAAATTTCTATGTAATCCAAAAAAAATAATAATAAATCTGACTTTGGGAAAAGGTTGTCTTACATGCATGAGTGCATGTGAAAGACATCCTTAGCTGTCCATTGAGCTCTGGGGGAGGGCAGAAAGGGTTTGGGCAAGTAAAGCACAGAACATATCTTATTAAACAGGACCCTTGAGCCAGTGGATGGCAACAACCAATTAATCTGATTGGGCCATTGAAGGACAAACCTGAGTGTGAGGTCAATGTTATCACACATGCTCAGGTTTGCTTTGCTCAGTAGAAACTGAAAGGTTGAATAGAAGGAAGGAAAGCTGTATGCTTTGGTTGCAAGATGATTTCTTCTCTTGTGTAAAAAAAGGCAATTTACGTACCTTTCTGTTAATTTAAAATCACATCATGTCACAGAGTAGTCTGGAGTCTTTTATGTGTGACAACAATGCCGGCTGGTGTTTTTCCGGGAATATAGGTGTAAAATAACAATAATGTTATAGGTTTAAAATAACATCTTGCAGCAAATTTAAATCAATCCCCTACAGCTAAAAATAAAACTTCTTTTCACATCTATAATATACAGGTATAATTCAATGTTCACAATGTAGATATTTCTTATCTCTTTATTATGGATCAATCTTTAGTGGTATATTATGACACACCTGTCATATTACACTGTACGAGTGGTTTGGAGTGGTTGACACTTTATTTTGTAAAAATTCTGGCATGAACAAACTCCCTCTGGCCATTTGTGATTAGTGATTTCAGAGAAACGGGAGCCATGGCCCTTGCTGATTTTTTGCAGCAAAGCACATCATTACTGAAGCCCTTATATGGTTCTAAACTACCTCTTATTTTGGCTGTTTTCCTTGGTGTCAGTAGAGGAAAAAAAAACCTCAGTAGAAATGTTTTACATCAGTGCAACTCAGAAGGTTCCTCCATATTGAGGAAAGCAATCAAACAAACATGTTAATTGTGGTATACTGAGTTGCAAAAGCAAAACAAATCTAGAACTAAAATTGCATTGCAACATGTATTTGAAACTGCAAAATATTATTTAAAGCTTTTTTCTTAATATTTTCTTTTTAGATTTTTTTATTTTACCCATACATAGATACAACGTATTGCACCCATTATATACAAAACTGTTTTGATTCATCTATGAACTTTTGCTGTCCAAGTCACATTAAGTTATCAGCGTTTCTGGAAATTATCAGTTTTAAAAAGCTCTCTTGGCATATACCTTAAACCTGATATGTATGGAGGGTATACAATGTTATAAAAAGAGAGCTTAGCCTGTAGGAAGCTGAATATATGCATAAAGGCAAGAACCATTAAAATGATGAATGTTCTCAACTGGCAATGGAAAAGCAACCTTTGTCTCCTGTACTCCCCACAGGAGACAGGTAGGGGGTATGCACAAAGTTGTGCGGACTTCACGATTGAGGAAAGGACAAACAGATGGGGGGGAGAAAGGATGAAGCAGGATAGATGTGACAGCCATGGGGACCTTAGCAAAGAAAAGGCTCATTGTGTTTTATGGGACGTGATATGAAACATGGAGTAGTTTCCCATTCTTTTCAGCTTTCGATCCCTCCATGTAACAGGGAGACACCATTTAGAAACCTCTAGAAACATGTAAATAGAGTAGTGACTGCACCTTACATTAGCTTTTCACCAGCTTCTAGCAGTTGATCTAAATGATGTTCTAAAACTTTTTTTCAGCATCCGTCTATTTGAATCATGTTAATTGCAGTTACCAGTTGCTTGCCTTGATGAAGTCAGAATACTACACATGTCCTATTTTCCACTGCATATTGTCAGCATACACCAAATGACTTGGTGTAAAACTGCATATCTTTGTTTAATGAACCTACAAAAGCTATGGATGCCAGATGCTTGCTTACAACTGCCTGTGTGGGTAAACTGGTTTCATGGTCTGTCTAATGCATTTCTCTCTTTTTGTTTACCATGAGCTATGTTCTTACTAAGCACCCTATCTGTCACACAGAGTAGCAGACCCACACAAACTCTACCACAGTACCATTCATTCCATTTTGTAGGGTAGGTAATGACACAAATATTTTAAATTTTTATGGTGGAAATCACCATCATTTACTTTTGCTCTTAATTCCAAAATCTTCTTTACAGCCTTGACCCTGACACTGTTATCCCCTAATTGAGCATTAACGTGCTCATCATGAGCTCTCACTACAACAGAATGGACGACGAGAGCATGCTAAGTACTTCAGAAACAGTTCATGCGATATCTAGCACTAAGATGTTACATTTTACAATGCTACATTTGACAGCAAAATGGAAGAGGAAAATAATAATTTTCTCTTGCCATATTCCAAGCATGATTTGCTTTATATTTCCAAAGAACATTTTGTTTAGTACAAGTTTATGTTTCGTACATATCATTAAATGTGTTTTACCCTAATGCACTTTTCCTATATATTTTTTGTACATATCATTTAATAGAATACATGTTTTACCCTAATATACCTTTCCTATACATTTTTTGTATATACTGTGACTTTAGGTCTCGCTGTGAAGACCTTTTGGAAAATATTTATTAGTGTTAGTGCAATGAGAACAGGGTCTTTGTTTCTGTCCTTGGCATGCTGTGAAAAAAATGGAGGAGAATAAAACCTGCAGTGAGGCCAGAAGCACAGTTATAGTCTAGATCTTATGTACTTATCCTGGGGAAAGAGCATATGTTGTAGGAGACAAACTAGTCAGAATGCCCAACAATTAATCAGTTGTACAAAAGCACAGTATTGTACAAATTTGACCCAGAAAGCACCTGCAACTGCATTATTCTCTCTCTACCTTCACATATTGCAGAATTCACAAGTCTGCACTGGTTCAGCTAGATAGATAGATAGATAGATAGATAGATAGATAGATAGATAGATAGATAGGTAGATAAAAAACAGTCAAAAGGTTAGACACACCTACTTATTCTAAGGTATATCTTTATTTAGTTTATGTTTACTAAGTTCTGCATTGGAGACCAATAATAAATACATAGACATATGAAATGACACTTATTGACACTTGTGTTGAAAATATTTCTTATGTCAGTTTCTTCAAAGTAGCTACAATTTACCTTGATTATGGCAGCCAACAGCTGCTCAACCTAAAGTAATTTAGGTTAATTAAGTACTTTTTTAGTAGTACTTGTACCCATGTTTCTGCCCATGGCCTGTTGTATGCACTGTTGCTGTAGATACGTCACAGTCTGGTCTAAGATATCAGTAGCTAGGAACTCGGCTTGACGTACCTGTTTTCGTTTTAGATGTTCTTCAGTCTGCTCTGTCATTTCAGCAGCCCTCAAACGTGCCTGTAGTATTCGTTGCTGAGTGAAGTGCAACTTCCATAGACATTCTACATTCTGCTCTGTCGTTTTAATAGCCCTAACTGGCTGTGTTTGTATAGAGAATATGTGAGTAAAAAAATAAGTAATATATATATATATTTTTTTTTTTAACTAACCATGTTATAGATGTTAATTTTTTGGACATTTGATATTCAGATTATCATAATTAAAGGAAAAAAAAACTATATAAGCCCTATATAAAAACTATATAAACCCTATTTTGTTTGTATTTACGTATTATTATTATTATTATTATTATTATTATTATGAGGTGTCCAAGAAAAAATATCTTAATGGTCTCTTTTATATGCCTCTTCTTCTTTTAAGAAGACTTCTAGAAGGTATAAAACTCTAAAAAGGGGGGAGGGGGCAGCTGGGGAATTAGGCTACCTCACCTTTAAGCTCCAGTTCTTTTTTACCATGTAAAATGCATAAATCTTATTGCATTATTTAAGGATGCATTGATGTCAGTTGTGTATTTATCCCAACTGGCAGGGACATTCCATGGTGACATTTGCTTGTATTATTTTAGGTGTGTTACTATGAGTCCAGTCTATCTGACAATGAAGTTTGTCATTCTGAAGGTTGTAATCTTACTGGAGAATCATCACACTAAGCATTGTTTTCACTGTTTTAAGTGTTAGTTATTGTACACATTGACATGCAGTCAGTGCAACATCGTGATGTGAACAAAACACTTTGTCACAGCCTTTATTCAAAAATGTCATTTTAGCATGAATGTGCCAGATCTGAAGTACAAATGTGAACATGTTCTTTGTTTTATACTAAACATCCAGCAGTGCACAACAGCAACAATGCACTCGGTTAGTCATTACTTGTCACTCAATGTTTTCCCAATCAGTAAATTAAATCCATTGTTCATTTTTCTGATGGATGACTGACTTAAAGCTATATATCACATATAGATAAGTATATATTGCTTATGTGGATCCTCTGTTGGCCTGTAAAATATCACAGATCTTAAATATGCCAGATTAAATAGCACATTGCATGTGTTTCTGCTCTGTTATGTGACCCTAACAGAGAGGAGCACTACTTGCTAGTAATTGGACTATGGGACTGCCTGTCATCCTAACTGTGGACAAATAAGCTCTGCCGACATTTCAAATATTACCAGCTGTGACTGACAGGCAGTTTGCAACCGATTCATTACAGACGTTTTTTTTTTTTAATCTCTTGTGTTTGAGGTAGCTGTAGCTGTTTTTTGTATTATTGTTCACTATAGTGTACAAACAGTACTTATCTTGGGTAACTGGTAACACATGGGTTCCTTGGTGACACCTGGTCTATGATGCCTTAACCCCAACAGCTGCTATACATACTGTAGTCTAACACATGTACAGACAAACATCTCTGACCTACCATAACTTCCAGGGCCAAGATGTCCTTGTGTTCTTTATGTTGTTATTCCCCCTATGCAGAAATGGATACAAAGAGAAAGAGAAAAGAGAGAGCGAGAGAGACTAGTGTTTCAGCTAGGGTATAGAATCCCGCCTTACTCATCTGAATGTTGCCAGGATAGGCTGGATGTCCTGTATCCACTGCAAATGTGTAATTGGTGCCCCCATTAGACTAATGGTGTGGATATTACAACTAGTTATGCATGGTTCACGAGTTGGACTGGTCTTCCGTCTTTGGGATATGGGTAGCTTGGTTGTTAAGGTGTTGGACTGTGGATTAGATTGTTTGTCCCAGCCACCTCTGGTGGGCCCTTGAGTAAAGTCCTTCTCCCTTAGCTGCTTTGTTACAATCAGGCATAGAGCTGGCAACCTGACCTGAAAAGTAGATATTCAGTATAAGAAAAGATCTCTCCACTGAGTAGAGTATCCATTCTCCAATGTGACCAGTGGCATGTGGATGAACCCGTATCTCCTTACCACTTTGTGTACACTCAAATCTACAGGATAGTTCCTGGAATAGGCTCCGAATCCATTGTAACCCTTACCAGAATAAAGAATGAAGGTCAAGGTCAAGGTAGAAATAAGATTAAGATAGCTTTGTCTCACTAAGGTCTCTGGAAATATTCTAAGAGACTTTATATTTGTGCCACACAGTTTGAGCTTTACTGTGCCAACCATTTATTAACCCCCACATTCCTGTGGCTGTTTTTATGTCATGGGACCATGAGTTCTCACACAACCTCATCTTCATTCATGTCTAAGTGTCCAAAAACTTGAAATTGTGATATAATCATCATCATGGCTGCATAGAGTATAGTTAGAAGTGGCAACACCGAATTCCCTTACTGTTGCCTGTTAGTACACCCTCATGATGATCAAACAAACACCAACAGGATTACTGTCAGTCTATAAGTGTTCCAGAAAGTATACAAATGTACAGCGGACAAAGACACTCAATGAAAACTGTATCATATTCTGGGACTTGAAACTAACTCACCCACCAAAACGAAACGCAGTTGTGATGCTTCATAATTACAAGAAGCCTTTTGTTGGGCTTATTTTTATCCTCAGTGCTGTTTAAGTAATAGAAAATAGATAGCATTGGTAGCATCCCTGCCTACTGACACTGCTGGGAATGTTGGGATTAGCAGTAAAGTCACGTCAGTCTGCTTTCATGCTCTGAAGTGTGGCTGGCAGAGCACAGCTAGCAATGTATCATTCCTGCTAAGAAAGAAGACTACTAGTGCTTAAATATAGAAGAAAAGAGAATTTATATATCTATTTAAGCTGAATTTGGTTGCCCCTTTCTTGAATAGACAAAGCACACCTTTAGCTTCTCATTGTGAAGAGGGAATGATGAGGAGCCCTTACCTACCATTTTCAAATGATAGACAGGTGAAGTGCAGAGATGCTGGGAATTCATAAAGGATGATTGTACTTCACTGTTGGCCAATAAAAAATCTGTTCCTCTCGAATATTAGCAAGGATGAAAAGGAAGGCTTAAGCTAGAAACAGGAGTTAAAGGTGTTTTTTTTTTTGCAAACTGATAAGGAAGGCACTCTGCATAGGAATAATAAAAAATATGTGTGTGCGTGCGTGCGTGCGTGCGTGCGTGTGTGTGTGTGTATGAGAGAGAGAGAGCGAGAGAGAGAGAGAGTGCAACTGTTGTATTTAACAGAATCTCAACAGAAATAGTAGCATCACTGAAAATGATCCAAATTCATAGTGTGCATTTACAAAACACTGAACACTGGCCAAGTGGGTCATGTAGAAACCCTCTAACTAACAACTTAGTGTAATGTATAATATGTATTGAGAATATGTAGCTGAAAGTACATCAAAAACTAGAGAAAGCAGCTTGTTGCAAGTTTATGTGGCACTAACAAGATCATGATTAACATAGACACAAACACAAAACCAGTCTGAGATCCTCAGAGAAAGAAAGAGGGAAGCTATGTTATACATATGGTTTATGCTGAACATGTGCTGCTGGGATATTTTGTGATTTAGCCTTTTCCTGTAAGCAACTAGGGGAAGTATGAAGACAGACAGCACAATCAGCAGCATTGTAACCCCTTGAGTGGGGGATGTTACTTACTTCATTAACTTCAGAGAGTAGCAGCACCACCCCAACCAGCATTATACCCCCATTACATACCAGAGGACCAGAGACCACAGTAACTGCCTCGTTCTGCTATATCTGCACTTTTCCTTTCGAGATCATTTGAGACCAGTGAAATATGGGCTATGGGACATTTGCGTGAACCTTGTAGCACCATAGTGCATTTTCCTTCCGCATCTAACGTCCTTCCGTCTTCATAACACAATCTTATTTAAGCAGTCTAACATAGGTTTGTGTTAACAATTTCCACATTAGGTATAAAATAGAATTAAGCGATGATTAATGATTGTGAGTGTTGACAGCTATAGGACATTGCTCAACATACTGACGTAGTTCTCTCAAACCTTTAATTACAACAAAGCATTTCAAGACTCTTTCAGAACACCTCTTAAATTAAAATTAAAGATGCATAGTATGAAGGGAGATGCCACCAATGGCATTAACTCACAGATACAGCATGTTGCAATCTGCATTCATCAAGCTGTCGCTTGTGGTGTCGAAAATGGCAAGAGTCTATACAATAAGACAACAATGGTCATTAATCAACTGTCTACCAAAATGTTTCTCTGAGTCTCATCAGTAGTGTTCACAATTGCATGCTGCCCAGCACAGTCTCTGGAGTCAAGCTGGGGATATGGATTTTTTTCACACCAAATTGCACAGTCCCCATGCTCAACAGCTTTTCTTTGTCTCTTTTAAATGAACCTATTCAATCAATAATTATTTGATTTAACTCTTTTGGTTCCAAATAGAGTTAAATATATTATCTCTTATTTAAAAGTGTAATCAGTCTTTGTAATCAAAGATCTAAGTATTAATGCATAGAGGTGTATTCAAACCAACAGGAATTTTTATTAATTCATTGAAATGGTATTTCAGAGATGTCATGATAAGTTAGTTATGTGACTCTCAGAGCAATCACTTTGATTTCAAGTGGATCAAACAGGAACAGGTTGCCTCCAGCTTGAAAAAATATGCATTTCTTTAGAGATGGTGAATAATATTAATCATGCTAAATAAGAACACTGTGTTTTTATAGTCCTAAGGATTTTAAATCATTTTTGTAGAATTTCCTCTTGCTTTGTAAATTAAGGAACAATCATTGTCTCATTTTCTGCTTTGCAGTCTGCCTTTGAAAGCACCAAGTTAAAAAAAATGTCAAAAGGAACACAAAGAAAAACAGAGAAGAACAAGGGTATATTGGCATTTTATTTTAAGATTCATGACATTGCGACACTTTTTTAATAGAATTTGCACCCTTTGATTCCCCACCAATGGTTTGATGTAATCTTATTAGTGCTTGACTGTGTTTCTAAGGTTCCTGCCTATGAGGACCTCTGATCTTTATTAACAGAAGAGGCATGACACATTTGATTCTTTGAGTTATTTTTCAGTGTTTCCTTTCATGTTTTATTTTATTCTCTATCAGCACATTATTTGTTCTTCTTAATAGGCAGTGTACACGAATATAGTTAAAGGCAGTACACACAAATATGGTCAAAGGACCAATGCGTGAATGTACTCATTTGTCAACAAAAGGTACCATGGAGCACATTAAAAACTAAGAAGCTGCTAAAGGAACAAGCCTACCACACTCAGATCAATTCCCCTCCCCCAGTAACCTTATTTCGAATGTTATGTTCTCTGCAGAGGAAAACATCCCATATCACTTCTGAAGAAAGAAAATGAATGTGACAGTCTTTACAGAACTATATATACTACATATATATACTCGTTGCACTGAATAAATTGCCTGATAGTCAAAAATGACATTAAACACGTATAGGTTTAATTTAAGAAGAGTAAAGCAGAAGTGCTGACATAAACGTTTGACTCTAGACGAGTGATCACTAGTGTGAGAGTAGGGGGTGGGGCTCTGGTGTGCTTTAATGAACAGTTGTCTCTGTGAATCAGCATAGACTAGGCTAGAAAAAGTAGATTTATACACTGCTTATTACAAATCTCTTGAAAGGAATTTGATTCATATGCATTGAACGAACAAACTGATTTTTTTCTGTAAAACTGACAGCTGTCATGAAGTAAAACTAATCATGTCATATACATGATTGAATGGCAATAAGGCATATACTTGAATATTTTATCACTTAATGCGTGCATTAAGGAAATTAATAGAAAATAATAATAAAAAATAGCTCAACGTCTAGACCATATATTTTGTCTCCCTTGTTGTTGAGATTGGTCTTAATGTTCCGTCAGCTTTGTGTGCTAGTCGGGGCTGCACTATCACAGAGTATTGCGTTGTGTCGTGTTGTTGCTCTTGTTTGCATATTTTCATGTCCACTTTATTTTGTCTTTTTATTTATTTGTACAATTCTTAGGTACAAAGTTTTGTTAATTTATGGTGTTAATTTGTTGTCTTAGCTAGTCAGCTAATTAGGTTTCATCTTAGTTATCTTAATTTATGTTGTTAATTTATGCTGTATGAAGCACCTTGGTCCTGGAGGAATGTTATTTTGTTTCACTGTGTACATGGTTGAAATGACAATGAAAGCCTACTTGACCTGACTTGAGTTGATATCTTGTGTCAAAATCGAGCCTAGGACCATTTTCCATGCTCAGCAACTATAGTGCACGTTATCTTTTATCACAAAAAAAAATCACTTACATGCACTCAAATGCATTTCTGCTGCTTTCTTGACATACATGGCTATTTTTTGTTCGTCAACGTTTTTATCGAAGGTGGAGTGACATGAAATTTCTAAATTTGAGTCCCCCATTTTCAAAATTTGAGCGTTGTAAAGAAAAGGTATACAGCAAAAATGTATCTTTGAAATTATATTTGTCTCAGCCTCATGGCCAAGGAGCTAATTTGTATGCTTGAAGACATAGCCATAGTTACCCATACCGACTGGTTAAATTCGTCAAAGTGACCTTTGCTTACTCGTGCATGACATTAACGCTTGCCTGCCAAACTCTGTGTTCCGTAAAAAGTAGAATGCCTCATGCAATTGCCTGATAGGGCAAATGAAAAATAAATATCTATATCTATACCTTATCTATTTTTCTGTAAACAGTTACTATTGTTACCCTTCACTAGCGGATGCCATGTATTGAGTCTGTTGACCAGCTGCCTAATCAGAAGCTATGTTCACTACTGGTTGACCAGCAGAAGGATGTATTTCTGACTGCGCAGTTCCTGAAAAATACCAGACATGTATGATTAAATTGTTTTATAAGTTGAATTATGATTGCTGATATAATGTTATGGTAGAATTGTTCTGTTTTTGTTAAAATATTTAGAGCTGCAAGCAGCAGGATTTAAAAATTGCTCTCACGTTTCCTAATATTTCTACTTGACTGTCATAATTGCTACTTACAATGTTTACACTTATTGTAATAGCAAATGCGCAAGCACATTATTGTTTTTATTAAATTATATCTTACTATTTAGGCATCATTAGGTATCAGACCGAGTACGTACACGTCTGCTTGCTGATACCTTTACGTGGCATTGTCCCAGAGCACATCATGAACAGAACTTTTTTGGAATCCTCATCAATCCTCCTAATACATTTAGGTTTTTATCACAAACCTAAATCCTGAATCCACCTAATCCCCTGTTTTGTTTTTAGGATAACTAATTTCATCGAGCTTACTGGAAAAACCATATACATATTTGAAAAATATAATGAACAGTAAATACATTTAATTGGACAGGAAATCACCATTCTTCCTTCATGAGCTCTTTGGAGTCCTGCACTACCATGGCAACCACTTAAACAACAGTGTCACAACATTATTGATTATTGAAGTCCCAATATTAACTAAACAAAACATTTTTACATTTGAATGGCAGGGATAAATATTTTATAAAAGGACAGCATCATTTCTGTCATTTAACTAGTGACGGCAGTTTAAATTTGAGTGCATTGCGTTTTCATTTGGTATGTGGTTATCTTGTCTTAGCTAATGTTTATAATACCAATGCCCATTCGCGTTTATCAAATAAAATTAATATTTTGTTTTTCACTCTCACTTTTGACATTGTCGTCACAGACCACAGCTCTGGAAGTCACTGGAAAGCAAAACAAGACACTGAAATATCAAGCTCGGTTAGCAAGACAAAGAGTAGTGAACTACTAAGCTAGACTAGCAGAATAAAAAGATGTGCACTACGCTAGCAATACAAACCCTAAAAGCACACATACATCTGGCCGAGGTCAGCCCTACTGTATATATCAAGTTACATTGACAAGATGTAGCTTAGAGAGCATTTGCTAATTCGGAATATGTAACAGGGATATCTGCATCAAATCCAAAATTCCCCCAGATGATGTCGAGACGATGAATCAAAACAGTAGCATCTCGCCGCTCTGCAGATAGGATTTGTTAACTATGACCTTTATTTATTTAGGTTTGATTTTTCAGTGAGAAACAATAGTGTCATCCAAAACTAGCTTCCTAATGTTGTGTTTGTATAATGAAGAGACAAATTTCAAGTTAAGAAACTTTAATATTAGACCGAATGCAATCAAAAAGGAACTTCAGCGCAAGAAGGATCACAGAAGCAGTAAGAGTAAACATCACAGTCTGGATCTCTTCCTGACTGCCTGAAAGAGGGAGGAAAAAAAGCTGTGAGCACATTCCTTTAAGAAACAAATCCTAAGCCACTTCACCACCATAACTGTTGTTTCTATTAGCTTTTGTCTTCACCTTTCTGTGTCTTAAGGTATAGAGAAAAGCAATGCATATATGATTTGCATTGTCTTTGTGAGCAGTTATATAATGTGGAGTCTGATCAGTGTCATATTTCTCAAATAAATATGATCCACATATAAATGTCTCCACAAATATTTCCTTAAATTTATTTAGAGACTGATAACCCAGCATTCACAAGCTACTTGATTTTCATGAACATTCCTGCATTTGTGTGTGGACTTTCAAGACTTCCATTATGTGATTACATTCACCAATTAATTGTTTACAAACAACATTTGCTGCAGCCTATCAGGTGTCCCCTACAATTTCAGCCAAAAACATATACATAAATTAGTATATACACACATACACACACACACACACACACACACAGTACAGTATATGCGTATCATCCGATTGTAGTGTTTTTCCCTGCACTATCACACACAATTCAATAAAAAAGTACCTTTGAATTGACATTCATGCAAATGGCTGATATTGTAGGAGACATCTGACAGGCTGCAGAGAATGCCGCTTGAGAAAAAATGCATTGGTGAATCTAACCATGTCAGGGAAAAATCCACACTTTTTCAAGAATTTCAAGCGGTTTGTAAATCCAGGAGGGCTTTTGGAGATAGAGACAAGTTGTAAAACAGATGAAGTCTTTTAGTGTGAGTATAGTGAAAGAACCTGAAGCACATTGCGCAAAACAAAATTTGCAGTGTTCATACCCAGTAGTTTATCACTATCACTTACAATGGTATAGTTGTCCAGTTGTGTAGGATATTCAATAATCTGATTACTTCCATATTAACACACATGCGTCTAGCCTGATTTTAGAAGTGGAATGATGGGAATCATATATATATATTCTTAGCATTCCAGGTAGCACTCATGTTGCTAGCTTTGGGTCCTGTTTTACCCTTTAGTAATACCTTTACCTTGTCGAAGTATTGGAAGATTGTTACATTAGCCCAATAGCTCAAGTTAGATGATCTTTTGGAGATTAATTAATTAATTAATTTTTATTTGGGAGCATAATTAATAAAAAGGAAATAGTCAGTTTTAAACAACCCCCAACCCCCCAAACCCAGATTTGTTTCTTTTGTGCTTCTACCCCAACCCCCCCAACCCCCCCCCCCACATTAT
>JAQMYJ010000037.1:25292150-25304133 GCA_030014305.1 Clarias laeviceps
TATATATATAATTTTTTTTTTTTGGTCCAAGAAAACCTGACTAAAATAATTTAACACAATTTTTAAAAAATCCCCCAATATGAAACTAAGGGAAACTCAAGGGATCAAGGGATACCACAGCCACAGAGCACAGAATGAATAGAAGTGTACAATAAAGGAGATAAGTCTCTGATCTCTGTAGTCTAAGTCATCACAATCATCTGAGAGTGTTGTGAACATCTGATAGGTATGCACGCTAACAGTAGGCCTGCTATGCTCTTTATTATTTCAGGTCAGAAACATTTTGGCTGACATCATAGCTCGAAATTGGTAGTAGCAAGCTGTGTGGCAGCCCTGAGTAATAATTAAAATGTTTGGACATTTTGAATATTTGGATATTTCTATATTCAGCATTTCTTTTTTAATATCATTTTTAACATAGTAATGGCCATTAGATGTGAAGTGTTCAAATCTTATTCTGTCTTATGTTCTGATTTATATGGTTATGTCTGAAAGCTAGGTGACTTAAGGTAGAGAGGACTATGATTTTATTATCAACTGTTTTTTATTATCAAGTTTTATTTTTTTTACAACCCATTATAAGAAATACTCATATTATTTAAATGTGGGCCAATTCTGATAATGTTCACATTTGTGGATTTTATAAAAAAGTTATTACCATTATCCACACTTGCCATGAAATGGCAATATATTCTGACATGAATTGACAACAGGCATCAACTAAACAATAGCAGAAAAAGTTAGCCATTTAGAAATGAAAAAGCTGTCAGTCATTCATGCCAAGCATACAATCTATTGTCAGTTGTATTTTACAGTATGTGATGTGTCTTTCATGAGCAGCTCCAACTCACAGAGAACATGGCAGGAGTAAGATACAGCTGACAGACAAATTGAAGTGTCAAAAGAAGAAAATTCAACAAATGTATTAATTATATTTATATCATGCTTTTTAGAAGTATAAAAATATAAGTTTCATTCTGATGTGTAATTAAGATATATTATCAGGTCCAAAAGTCTGAGACCACACTAAAAATCTGGGATTTTATTTTCATACCATTCAATAGTGTAAATGTGTAATATTAAAGATACTGCAACATTTCTAGGTCTATTTAAATGTATCTAATGTACATGTAGTGTTAGTGTGTCAGTGTTATCGTTTCTATAACCACATTTTCAGAACAAAATGTTAATGGAGGTAATGTTAATGAATTAGAGTCACACAATGTTAGTCAAAAAATATTTTGTGAATTTTCAAATTATTGTGAGGGGCAAAGTTAACAGGTGGATTATAAAACTGCAAGACTGCTCAGCATAAGTCTAAGAGAACATTAATTAACACCTACACAGATGATTAGCAGGGTGTTTCCTTTAAGGGAATGTTTCTCAATTCTGCACCTCGAGTGATTCCGGCATGCACATTTTGTTGTTTTCCCTGTTTCCACCTTAACTGATTCAACTCATAAGCTAAAGAACAACTCATAAAAATTGGATGCATTGGAGAAGACAAAACATTAACATGTGCAAGGTAGTGGTTCTCAGAAGATTGAGCAACATTGCTGCAAGGAAATTGCTCATATTATTGGCCTATTGGGTTCAAAGTCACCAGATGTGCACTGGAGGTGCTGCTTTACAATAGATCAAAATACCGTAGGGGGTACAGCAATGTAAAACGAGAGGCTTTTTAGTTATAAACAGTGTAAAAAAGGTATTCTAGAATCAACTAAATTACAGACAACTATAAACTTTGGAAGGTTAATTTGCACTACAAATGATGTCCCTTAGATCACAGCAGTCTATTACACACATTAGAACTTGCCTTAAAACATTTAATGGATATTTATTGCTATCCATTACTTCCTCCTGCTTAAAGGTACCTAATAATATCACCTATAGAGACTTTTCAAACTGAGAGCTTCAGAAGCAATCATGTATGATTTGCTGGTAAAGTAATTATCCAGTGCAATCAATTGTGCAAAGCAAGCAGGAACATTTACATAATAATGCAATTTCCCAGCACACCTTATACAGTTTTGCCTACAGGCCCCAAGACTTGGTATCTACTAATTATTTATATTGTTTCTGAAAATAGCATACTTTTACATAAGTAAGTGTTAAGCCAATTTAACTATTTGTTGGTTTTTATTTTTGTGTCAAATTTTCTACATTTTATTTTGTGTATGTGTGTAATCAAACAAAAATGTTATTAACTTGCATTTAAGAGCACTGTGAGATAACCCAACTATAAGAATGGGTCATCATTCTTATAGTTTTCCTGCATTTTCGCTAAAGAATTTAGATTTATTCCTGAACGATAACTCGTATCTACGGATAAACAGATAAACAAAAACAAACACACACAATTTTGCATTCACAATTCAGAAGAAATATCACACAGTATTCTGTAGCTTTGTGTGATTGTGGCCTGAATGTATTGAATTCACACCTGATAGGTTTTTCCTCTTTCAAGTTCATAGGATTTTATTTTTATTAAGAGGAACTCATTAGAAAAGTTAATCCTTGGTGCAATTTTACGCTGTTGGATTAGCTGTGTATTGTAACATAACAATCTATCTCCAAATGCTGCTTAGTCCTAAGGCTCATCTCTCCTTAAAAGGCATCAGCCTGATGCTGAGGCCTTATCTTTGCAGGCTAACCAGAATTAGTCTGGGTTTATCTCATTAAAGTGTCAGGAGGAAAAAAGGCACGGATATGGATGCTTCCAAGAAACATTAATCTCACTTGTTGTAAATCTGATTTTGCAGCACAGGAGGCGTTTGTTTGGCGGCAGACTTTCCGCTTGTAGCCCACTGCAATGGACTTCCTCTGCTGGCAGGTGGGAAGATAATGGTGATGATCCACACAGAGCTCTATGCCTGCAGCACTGCTGCATTAAATTACTATCGAACCACTGAATTACTTTCATTCTGAGTAGGACATCTCTTTTTTTTTTTTCATTCCAGCTCTTCAAAGTGTAAGCTCTAAAGTCACACAGAGCACATTTGTATATCTGGTTTGGAGTAAATATGTTGCTATGCATGTTAAATATCTGGATGGTTGTTTTAATGATTTTGTCTCCGTGACCTCATGATTGTCTAACATTCACAACTGGCTTATGTAAACACTCAAAATACCCCTGGGCTCCAGACCTTTGACTTTGTTAGGCTTGAACACAAGAAAATAGCTCATCGATTTTTGGGGTAACATAATTAAAATGGGTTCAATAGGACTCTTCATTTAAAACCTGTCAACAACAACAGTTCCGTAAGTGTAGTAAAAGCCTGTCTCCTACTGTTATTATTATTATTATTATTATTATTATTATTATTAATAAATTTTATTCATTTATTTCAGATTTTCCATGACTACATGTTTGACTTTAAAGTTGTTTTGCAGTCATTGTGAGTGAACCTAACATTTGGTGCTAGCTGCTTTATCATGGCAAGTGTTGTGTGTTTGCCTGAGACCTTTGGTGATGATGCCAATCAGGAAAGCTGATCATATAATGCTTGTTGCCATAATCACAGGGAGTGCCATCTGCGATCAAGTCTGCCAGTGAAAAGTCTGAAAAAGGCAGAGGAGAGGAAATCACTCAATAGGATTGCAGTCCTGCAAACCATATTACTCACAAACACACAGACAGACACACACACACACACACACACACACACACACACCAACTGCAAATGTCTCATGTAATTGTGGCTGTGCAATATAACATGTTTAAGATTTCATTAACCTGTGTACAGAGTAGAGTTTTTGCAATGGAAAAGTGTGGCTCCAAGCATGCAACGGCTCTCCCTTTCCATGCTTGACTACACTGTAAAATGAATACCTGATGTGATGCATGTTGTACTCACCTATAAACCAAGGTCTGGAATCAATTTAGAGTTGTTAATATGTCAAGGCTAATGGGGAACTGCAAATAAACAGTCATGCTACTTTGTCTGGAGAGGCATATGGTGTTATAGTTCATAAAGAACTGACATCAGATATCTAGCCATTATTTTTGGCATATGTGGGTTCAAAGGAGCTGCTAAGAAATATAAAGCTTTGAATCTGAATAAAAACACCTGCGAAATTAGTCTTGTCCTAAACAAATTGAATTCAACAGAAAACAATCCTTAAACCTGTTTGTCATCATTTTTGATGATCACATGCCCATAATTTATTAAGGACTGAAATGTCCTTAACAAAGCATAAGGTTTTTAAGCAATTCTCTTGAATCCTTAAATCTTAAACTGATTTTTGTAGAGATACAGCATATTAACATCTGCATCTGTAAGAAAGTGGTTTTAAAAGCCAAACCAAGACATTTTTGAACATTTATGTAGGTTTCTTTATTTCTTAAATACTTTCAGGACAGAGAGCCTTTAAAAAAAAAAAAAAACTATTCTATTCTTTTAAAACTGAGCTGTAGATCACTAATGCACATGTTGTGGATTCAGGTAAAAATATTGCCTGTTGGTTTTATGTTGCTCACCTTGTCATGCCAGTGACCCCTTATATTCCTAAAGCTACTTTTTATTCCTCAGTCTGCTTTATATACTTTATATGTCCTGGGAGATGCCTAAACATAGATCACCAAAGACCGAGGTGAGCACATGGTCCAGGTTATTAGTGTTGCCTGAAGGTTACACTGAGGTTATGTCCTGTAGCGGAGAACACCTGTGCACCCCATGCATTGCATTTGGCTTGGCAAATGAGGTGATTAGTTAGTTTTTGCAGATAGTGCAGGTAGTTTTTTCTTTTATGCTTCTGCAGTGCCCTGACTCAAAATGCTGTTTTGAATGGTAATTAGATAATGTTTGTCTGGGATTGTTATTTATAAATGTAGGCCATTATTTGAGACAAGTTAAGTAGAAAAATACTATTAATGAGGGATTAGAGCTTAAAACAAATGATGCACATAATATGTGTCAGAGTTGTTTTGGTCTGTGAATGCTAGATCAGATGACCCTGGAAGAACCCTGAAATGCATGGTGGCTTACTGTGAACCATGGAGAAGAGGGACACAAAGACACAGAGATGGTGAGAGAGAAACGGAGGGAGGGGAGGTTATCCTCTAGGCAGTACCAAGAACAATGTCAGGTTTGTTCAGCCTGGCTGAACTCCGGAAAGCTGGCAGCTTTGTCCATCCTTTCCACAGTTTTATTCCTTCCCTCTGTCACTGCCCTCTGCTGCTTACCTCTATAAGTGCTTGAGCAAAGTTCATAAGGCTTCCCTCTGTTTGTGCTGCCCATAATGGCAGCCCCATCTTTCTGCCACTTTAAGGTAATGCCAAGGGACCTGCATTGACACATCAATGAGTGTCCTCAGTGTCTAATTTTGGCAGTCTGCTCTCACAATTAATCAAGCTCCCTGTCAATTGAAGCACACTGACGTTTTAGAGTGGTGAATATTTCAAGATGAAACTTGTTTGCTTGTTTTTGTTATTTGTTAAATGAAGATGAATGATGACTAATCACAGTTCGGCTGCTTTCTCAATCTAGTGTATGATTTATTTGCAGTGATGGCGGTACCTTTAGTGCCTTACATTTGCCCGAACAGCTGTTGCTCAAGTTCACACAGGAATGATTATTCTGGTTCATCAGAATTGGGCATCAGTGATTTATTGCTTTCATTAATATCTGATGTTGAGGCATTTGTGAAAATATGAAGCAAAACATTGTAATACAGAAATATACAAAGACCAGTTTTGTCTTTGATGTAGATAATTAAGATAATTACCAACAGTCAGAGATGGTAAAATTAATGAAATGCAAAAAAAGGCAAGCTCACAAATATGTTCACAATTCATTTCTTATGGATTTTTTTTGCTGGTGCATGTAAATTTAATGATATTCCAGCTAAATGATGGTATCTGTTAGGATAATACATCTTACATCAAGTAATAATAAAAGTATATAACAATAAAAGCATGGAAATACTAAGGAAGGTTGATGCATCATTTTAATATAGGTTTATGTAAAATCTTTTCTTAATTTTTCAAGGACCTTTTTTGTGCCTTGAAGTTGTTTCTGTCTCACAGTGACCCATATCAGTAAAATTCAAGCATAACCCCCATTACCCTTCCCCCTTTTCCAATTTTCCTCTTCCCTCTTGCCTGTTAAACTGTAAGTTATACACCCCATTCCACATCATATATCATCTTGATTTCCCCCTCTCCCCCCTGCTACCCAACAAAATGAGAGAGGACTGAATTGTTTCCCCCAGTTTGCTGGTGAGGGATTGTTTTTAGCCCACCTATGGCTATGTTGTAAGTTAAATAAAAATCACATGTTCTTTGTTCCTGGTCATATTATTTATTATGTATTAATTTAATCGGTGCCAATTAGTTGGACATAAGCAGCCACTTGCAACTATTTGTGGGTGTCTTATAAACCAAAGTGGAGTGTTATATTGTGCTTATTTTATTCTTAATTCTCTGCATGCTCTCTACACTAATATTACTTTTATGAACACTGATTAAATGTTGTAATTGCAATTTGAAACAGTGCATTGACTAATCTATGTGTTTTAATGTCTAAGGAAAGATTAAATTACTATGGATATCAGTATATCTTATATTTAAAATGTATTTCATAAACTGCGTCCCTATTCAAAATTCCTTCACTGGTAACCACCCCTTCTCTCTCTCTCTCTCTCTCTCTCTCTCTCTCTCTCTTTCTCCTTCCACCCTCCACCCCTACCCACCCAGTGCAGTGAATAGCTCTCAGATCAGGCTTTGTGCAGCGTGATTGTCACTCACTTAATGAGCTCCTTTGCTAAGGGAGAGGCTCTGGCAGCTTACGGTTTCTCTGTGCCTCCCATCTTGTGGCCGCCTACAGAGCATTTTGTCAGTTCCTCGTATCACGCATTCTTGTCTGCATTCTGTTTTCAGTCTGTTGTAATGTGTATCAGAGGAAGGGGTTAGCCAGAGACAGAAGGAAAGAAGAGAATGGAGCAAGGACTTGTGAGTAGAGAGACTTCTGTTTGGTGTGTTTTGGCTGAGCTTGTTACAAGTGCATCAGGTAGAGGATTACAGTTGCAGAGCAAGTGTTTCGGGTTTCTGCACATGTGTTTTAAATGGTAGGTTAGGAAGCAATATGAGACTTAAGAGATAGTGGATGAAGCGATTTAAGGATGTAAATTTTTGTTGGGTTAATAAATTTTTTATTTTATTTTGGTGTTTAAGAACATACAAGAAATACATCTGAATTTGGTTTGTTACTGACTTATTTTTGAATGCATTTTTCATGTGTTTTTGTGCAAAAATGAGATCTAAAAATATTTATCTCCTGCTGGTTTTATGGTGACAGTTGTTGGAAAGCTTCCTGTAAAGCTGGACTTTTTCAGAGAGTCAATTGTAAAAGAAGAGATAAAGGAGATACAATAAGCTTATGCAAGCACTGGAATGATGAACAAGCACAGAACATTTTTACTATAACTGCCAAATCTTTAAACAGCCTGTCATGAAGAGTTTGTCCAGATTAGAGCAGGAAGTTCATGTTTGTATCATTCAGCATAGCACTTATGAATCACACATCCAGAACCTGAATCTCAGTGGACAGTATATTCAGTTATGAAAACAGAGCAATAGACAAAAACAAATAAGAGCTATCCTTTACTCATTTCTCCTGCGTATCACTCCTATTCTCCACAGTACTGGGAAATCAAAATCTCCCTTTCTGGTCCAGAAATCAATTTGGCTTCAGGTTCTAATATAGGGGATCTAGAATGCAATTATAATCCATCTCTTCCAACGGTTACCAGTTGCTTTTTAGGAGATTACTAACATCTGTCAGATGTTGTGAGTGAATGTGGAATCCCTACCAAATTACTCTCAGCCACACACCCACTTCATGCCACTCAGAACAGATCACAGGCTAATATCATTATTGTCCCGAGAATGGATCTTCTGTGATTCACAGACTTAAAAGAGACAGAAATAGTAAGAAAAAGTAATTCCCCTTGTGTTCACAAACACAAGCTAGCATTTACATTACCAGTAATGTTAATTATGTATTTTTCTTCACTTGTTCTATCTACTAATCCAAACCCATCTCTCTTACCTTTCGTTCATTATATCATTCTCCCTCACTTCTAACTTGAAAGCACATACTGTATGTGATTACAAAGCCCCTATGATATATTATCTTTCATTTTTTACTATTATGTGTGACCTCAGCTGTATTGAAAATGTTTTATTTTTCCTGTACTGTAGTTTGCAGTGGCATTGTTTCTTTCTGGCAAGAGCAGTATTTTATAATTTTCTCAATGTTGATTTGAATGTTGACCTATGCCTATACCTAACCTCATCTCATAGTTATACCTCAGTGATGGATGGATGATCACTTAATATTCCTAAACCTAAAACAAGTTAAAAAGGAAAATGGGAACATGCTTCAGTTGTATTATGTTCATAGGATTATGTTCGTAGGTGTCACCAGTTACTTCATTAGGTACACCTGTTCAACTGTTTGGTAACGCGAATATCTAAATCAGCCAATCACATGGCAGCAGCTCATACAGTAGCATTTAGATGATCTGTTCATAGAGCAACAGAATTGGGAAGAAGGTTATTTACGTCACTTGAAACATGCTGGTCTGAGTACTTCCAGAAACTACTGATCTTCTATGATTTTCATGCACAACTATCTCTAGGGTTTACACCTAATATTCTGAAAAAGAGAAAAAAGAATGGCCAGACTGTTCAAGCTGATAGAAAGGCAACAGAAAATCACAGCAAAAATGGCAACATCACACAACACATTGAACCTGGAAGCAAATAGGCAACAACAGCACAAGACCACACCTGTTGCAATTCCTGTTAGGTAAAAACAGAAAACCAGTGCAACAGTTTACATGGGCTCACCAAAATTGGACAATAAAGGATAAAAAAAATGTTGACCAAAACTGACCATGGAAACACCACACTGAACTTTGAGCATCTTGGATTCTGTCCTTCTCCAGAAACAAGATTTCCAAATTAAATGCAAAATTTACTTTTACCTGAAACTTTTCTCCTTAGCCAAGGTACTGTAAGATGCTTCTGTCTCTGTTTCAGGACTGTCTTGATATTAGGAAAGCAACAGTTGTAGACCATTTCCTGAAGACTTATGGTGGCTCTTGATGCACTGACTACACCCACTCAGCTCTCTCAGGTTCTTGAATTAGATTGGCTTGACAATTTTTTTGGTCAAATCGTGGAAACCAGTTGGTCCCAGTTACATCTACTGTCCTGAGAAGTCTGTCTAGAAATGGTCTTCATGAAGAATTGCTACCCAAAAGCCATATCGCTGACGGAAACATATCTAAGCCACTTAATTATGCATGAAAACAGGGCAGAAAAATGGCAGCAGGTACCCTGGAATGATAAGTCAAAATTTTTAATATTTGGCTGTAGCAGGATGCAGGTTGTTTGCCAATGGGCAATAATGAGTACAATACAATAATTAGTGTCTGCATGCTACATGGTGGAGGTCTCTTGCAAGTTTGGGGCTTAATTTCTGCAAATGCACTTGGAGATTTGGTCGGTGTCCCTAATGCTGAGAAATACATGCAGATACATATCCATCATGCAATACCATCAGGGAAGTAGGCCCCAATTTTATACTGCAGCAGGACAACGACTCCAAACGTAGAGCCAATGTCACCTTCAGCGTAGAGAAAAACAAGGACTCCTGGAAATGATGGTTTGGCAAACACAGAGCCCTGATCTCAAAACCATCAAGTCTGTCTGGTATTACATGAAGAGACATAAGGATTTGAGGCAGCCTACATCCACAGAAAATTTGTGCCTAATTATCCAAGATGTTTAGAACACAACTTGCAATTTATACATTCATAGGTGAATCCTGTACCTGCAGTCAGACTTACAAATGGATTAAGTCCTATATCTACACCTACTGTGGTTGCCTTGGTTAGTAGTTTTGAATTTAGTATAATTCTACTGGGTCATTTTTGACATATAAAGTAGTTTTTTAAGTATTTTAATCTTAATTGTTACTTTTTTTTCTCTATGAATATGTTAATATTTCCATATGGAATAGCAAAACTACTATCGTCATTCTTTGCTTTTGCCTGGAGTACATCTTCGTGTAGTGAAAGCTTGACCTTAGACCTCAGGTCAGACCTAGGCCTAAGACCCTAATCAATAAAATCAAGAAAATCATGTTGCAGTTTACTGATTGTGGGAAGGCACTGGATTGGATCGAGATTTTAAATTGTGTATTTGATAGAGTTAAAGGAGCTGTCCATCTCTGTTGCCTGCAGTGAATTTTATTGCTGTCACAGGGTTATTCATCATGCTGTCACTGGAGAGCTTAGGTCAGGAGCTACTGTTCATTTACTGTGCTCGGGATGTATCCATCAACTTCATCATCCTCTTATTATCTTGGTTATGTCTTTACATCCACTTCATTGTTCTGGGTATCTTTATAAATCTTTCATCAATGTATACTTTTTAATATTTTAATTTGCAATAAACAGTATGTTTGTACCCAAATTCACAGCCTTTTCCATGACACACAAAATTGAGCTCAGGTGCTTCCTCTTTCCACTGATCATCCTTGAGATATTTCTACAACTCGATTGGAGTCCACCTGTGGTAAATTCAGTTGATGAACACCAAGCCATGAAGTCTAAGGAATTGTTTGTAGACCTCCAAGATTGTATCGAGGCACAGATCTGGGGAGGGGGGTAAAGAACAATTTCTGCAGCATTGAAGGTCCAGATGAGCCTAGTGGCGAAAGGCCAAATTGTGATTGCTAGACTACTGCATCAGAGCAACTCCAAGACTGTAGGTCTTGTGGGATGCTTCTGGTCTGCAGTGTTTAATAAACATTAAAGTTCCGTAGGGGAAATGCCCCAAGTGCATAGCATTTGGGTCTTCATAAGGTGCCCCACTGTCACTTTAATTTCCCACCTTTCCAATCTCTTCTCTTTGATGGTTAATCTTATGAAATCTCTCCTGTGAGCAAAGGAAATGTAGGAATGGAGAAAGATGTCATCCATCTAAAAAGCCTGTTCCAGATCTTTCTTTCCCCAGTTTTTTTTTTTTTTTTGCTGCAGCCTTCCTCTCCTCCTCCTTTGGCACCTGTCGTATACTGATGTGCTTAAATAGTGCCAAAACTAGCATGGGTCAGAGGTCACACTGGGCTTCCCACGCTGACAGCTTTTAGCCTCCTGCCAACTTCAGCAAGCATGGGTGTAAGCAAAGGGATTAGGAAATAGCCTGAGGTCCTTAAACAGGTCTTAGTTCTATGTACATAAGCAATTGCCTGGCAGCTTGGCCGTTTCTGAATCTGTTCTGCAATAGCAAGCAAGCTCAGCATATGTTAATTAAGATATTTAATTATGAAGAAGGTGCTAATGTCAAAAGATGCTCATATTTACCGGTGTATTTACCAAGATGCTTTGTGAATCATCACTTTTAGTATACAGTATACCATATGGAAAAAGTACTTCTAAAGTGAATGTCTTTTATGTCTGGTCCCATGGTTTACAAGCTGTCCCCTGCCAGATGGCCATAGTGCATCCTGCTAGACAGTCAACAATAATGAAGACCAGCCAAATTTGATTTGATAAAGAGGTCTCCGGTTCAATTACAGTGTAGATATAGTATATCCATATGAGTGGTCTTAGGTTGCAATTATAATATGTAAAAAATAGAGCATATTGTCTAAAGATAAAAATAGGAGCTTCTTGATTCACTTGTGCGCAAACCAATTTTCTTAGCTTCTAATTATTTTTCCAGTGACATCACATAAGTTATACACAGGGTTAGAACAACCAGCATTGACTTAATGAAAGGAGCAAGATAGAGTTAATCCTATTATTTCACTACACAGACTTGTAGAGCAGTGCTCATGCCCATCTGGATAACAAGAGAAACAATGGGAATCGACTTCTTCTTGCACATACATTACCGTTCAAAAGTTTTAGAACACTTGCAAATTTCTTTTTTTTTTGTTTAGTGATTTATTTTCTACATTCTACAACA
>JAQMYJ010000037.1:25358528-25368602 GCA_030014305.1 Clarias laeviceps
ATGAAAAGTGACATGTGCAATGGTCAGATATATAAATATGTATTGCATGAATGTGTCCATGATTGTCCATGAAAGTGACTGAAGAAAGTACGCGGCGGTGAGCGCTACGGTAATAACCATTCCGATTGGGTACCTACTGTAAACAAATTTTGGGAAAGGCAACAAAAACAAACAAACAAACATTTAAAAACCTAGCAACTCCAGACTGTGTCAGTGATTCATTTTTGAGGTCTTGGTATGTGGTGCAAGTGTTGTGGTAATAATTAGGTGTAATTGCATCACTAATTTGAAACATGCTTGTCTTTGGAATTAAACTTAATGGAGTATGCACAGTCCTCAGCAGGAGATAATGTAGGAGACATTCTTGTAAAATTGAAATACACTTATCTTTGCAGCAGTGATATGTGTTTTATTTTATTATTCTTCTAGTGATCTATTTAATAACAGTTTTTGACATGTCAGTGCATATAACCCCACCATTACAAAATCTACAATATCGAATACCCAAAGCATGCGTGTGGATTTTTTTTGTTTGTTTGTTGTAAATTGATAAGAATGTTGATAAGAATAATAGTAGGGGAAGTAGAGGAATAGGAGGAAAGGCAGTTGTAGTAGAAGCAAAGAGTTCATTTCATCATTATACTGTCACAGTTCACAATCGCAAATTTTGTCACTCACAAACTAAAATGAACAAAGCTGCTCGCAATCTTAAGCATAAGTTACTGTAACCTGTAAACCTTAAAAACAGACCGATCCTCACAAATAGAAAATAAACATTAAATAATAATACAAATAATTAAATAACAATAATTTACAAAATGTATTGTACAGCAAATTAGTCATTCACAATCTTCCTTTTCTTTCCCAGCTTTTCCTTATAACACTTAACTTTTCCTTTTTCAGTTTTCATTTCACTATTTCCCCTTACTTCTGAAAAAAGGTAGATGAGTAATAAACTAATCTTATCAGCTGTGAATCATGATTCTCGCTGGTCCATCTTAAAGTTCATTCTATTTAAAAACAACCTTTTTATATATAAAATGCAACAAAAGATTGTAAAGAGAATTTTGAGCCTTATTCAGTATAACATGGTTAATCTTGTAGTCTATTGGCAGTAACTGTCATCTTAATTGCACTTAGCTAGGTGTTCCTTAGCTGTTTTCATTCATTCTTGTTATTGTTTAGGACCATATTATTCCTTCAAATACTAATACTTTCAGGATTAAACTTAACAATGACAACCTATCCAGACTATTAACAGTATATAATGTAATGCCAGAACAGAATCAATGTCAAGTTCCATTTCCCAGAAGACATTGTTTACTGAAAACAAAACAAAAAATCGCCTCAACGTAAAAAAGATGCACAACTTTTTTAAAGTTTACTCAACTTGTAGAAAAATTTGCTGGCCCAACAAAATATTTCACATTTCTGTTTAGTTGATACAATGTGTATCCAGGTCAAAATCTTAAGTTGACTCAAATTGTAATTCAAATATTAAAGTCAACTCAAGATGGATTGGTTGTTGACTCGATTAATTATATTTCTCTATGGTTTGACTTTTTATGTATTATTATAATTTTTTTTTTTAAACAACTTAAAACACAAACATTACTTTATTACTTTGACTATTTTTGAAGGAATAAAGTTTTTTGTTAAAGTTAAAGAGCATCTGAATAAAACAGGAAAATACAGGTTCTGTTTTGCTTAAAGGTCAATAAAATACCTGGATGACTCCAGCTGGTTATCAGTCTCTTACTGATTCTTTTACATTACTTCATCATAACCATTTTTAAAACCTAGCAAAGATTTGACTGTTGAACACTTTTTCCCCAATGTGTCAGACAGAGAAAAGGGCCTATACCAACAGTTTTTTTTAATTTTATTTTTCTCCTGATTTTCTCCCTAATTTAGTCATGTCCAATTCCTCCCCATCACTAGGGGGCTCCCACATTAAGGCTAGTACTACCACTCAGCCAGGAGGGACGAAGACTATCATGCGTTTCCTCCGAACCACGTGACGTCAGCCGACCGCATCTTTTCGAACTGCTCGCTCACGCACCGTTAGAGGACAGCGCTATCCGCTCCTTCCGCTTGCATGAGCTCACAGACGCCCCTAATTGACTGTAGAGCCCAAGTCCAATAAAAATAATTTGGAAGCTTCTGCGTAGTCACCCTGGCCATCAAGTATTATGACAACTTCAACACCTTATCTATGCCAGTAGCTCTAAAAGGCCAAACAGCCAGTTATGTACACTGTTAGCCATTATGCTTAAAAAGTATAATTATTATGTTTGTCTGAATTATTTTGATTATTTCATCTTTGCTGTGCCCTTTAATTTTTTTTTGTGGCTAGATTAAGTGTGTTTTCAGGAAGAGTGACTGGCTTAAACACATTACAGTTAAACCTCGGATTGCGAGTAACGCAGTTTGCGAGTGTTCCGCACGACGAGCAAATATTTTTTATATATTTTGTGTATACACTGTGTGTATATGTATAAAATATATAAACACAGTCAAGCCCAAAATTATTCATACCCCTGCCACATTCTGACTTAAAGTTACCTTTATTCAACCAGCAATTCCTTGATTAGAAATGACACAGGTGTCTCCCAAAAGATAATAAGATGATGTACTGTACAAGAGGCATCATTGTGGATAAAATTATTACTCATCTTTTATTTACATTTGAACAAAAAGTAGCATAACCAAAATTATTCATACCCTTCTCAATAATCAATAGAAAACCTTTATTGGCTATTACAGCAATCAAATGCTTCATATAATTGCTGACCAGCTTTTTGCATGTCTCCACTGGTATTTTTGCCCATTCATCTTTAGCGATGAGCTTCAACTCTTTCAGGTTGGAAGGTCTCCTTGCCCCCAACACCCCCAAAACATTAGGTTACCACCACCAAGTTTGAAAGTGGAGATGGTGTTCTTAGGGTTGAAGCCTTCTCCTTTTTTAAGCCAAGTAAAGGATACATCATTGTGACCTAACAATTAAATTCTTGTTTCATCTGACTGTAAAACAGAAGACCAGAAGTCTTCTTCTTTGTCCAGATGAGCATTTGCAAAGGCCAAGCAGGCTTTTGAGTGCCTTATCTGGAGAAGTGGTGTCCTCCTTGGTCTGCGTCCGTGGAACCCAGCTGTGTGCAGTGTCCGTTGGACTGTCTTGCCATCAGCAGAGCCCAGATTCAACAGGATGGCCTTGGTGGTGGTCATCCTTGGATTCTTTTTTACCTCTCTCATTATCCTCCTGGCCAGCACAGGTGTCACTTTTGTGACAATGTACAGCCGCAGTCTTAACCATAACTGTCCACAAACCAACAGCAGAAAGCTTCTGTTTTTCACCTATTGAGTTGATTAAAACAGCTGTTCCCAATGAACCAGGGTAATTAGGATGCTTTAGAACAGCTTGGACTATTTGGAATGGTGTAGAACTTTGCATTTTCCCATAGACTGTGACATTTTGCAAAGTGTATGAATAATTTTGGACATGCCACTTTTTGGTCAAATGTATATAAAAGCTGAGAATTTTTTTTTCCCCCACAATGATGGTACAGGGGTATGAATCATTTCGGGCTTGATACAGTATGTATATTTTAGAGAGAGAAAGAGCATGAGCTTGTTTACCATTAAATGTTTATAACTTATGTGATGCTCGTTATATATTATCATGTATAAGCTACTTCAATATGCAGACAAATTGAACAGAGAGCATTATATTGAATTATATTATACAACATGCCATATTATTAAACTTGCTATGTTTTTTTTTGTAGTTAACTTACTGAATAAATAGGGTTAATTTGCCAAAACAAATCACCATTTTTATAAACTGTCACAAATCATATTTGTTTATGCAATCCAAGAGAAAAAAATATTGCATGTAAAAAATTAACTCATCTGTTTTAGTATCCCAAAGATGCCACATAACAGGTATAAAGAATTATACAGTTTATTTATTTAGGTATTTATCTGCTTTTGCAAATTAACCCTTCATATAATTTAAGATTAATAATTGCTAATCAATCTGGCATTTTTAAGTGTTAAATTCACTGATAAACGGCACTCCTCTTCAGTCTTCTGTCTTCTTTTTCATGCAGTGATAATGATGAAAAGCCCTTGAAAGGTAGCCATCACTCCCTTCCTGGAGTCCTAAAGCGAGGACACAGTGGGGACAGCATAGTGGACTATGGCGATGAGGATGCTCAGTTTAATGAGGATGGATCCTTTATTGGAGAATATGCTGGACATAAGGAAAGGCCATCTGTGGAAATCAAAGTAACTTGTCAGAGCAAACCATAATGGACAAATCTTATTTCATAGTGCTTACAGATATTTGGCACAGGGAAAAAAAGGCAAAACATGACATAATCCAATCAAATATTACTTTTGTTTTTAAAAAAAATAGTAATTCATATGTCCATGTTATTTTATAATTTTATAAGGTCTAGTTTCACACCAAATTGTAATGGATTATTCAAACATTTTTATCTTAATAATAGATAATAGATGTTGTATTTATACACACACTATAAGATGTTCAGAAGATGTTCCACTCTTAATTTGTTATGCACTGTGAGATCTCTAAAGTCTTTGCCTTTTTGTAGTCAAGATTTTTTTTTGTTAAAGAACCATCATGAAATTCTTTTTTCTTTTATTTCCTTTTAGTCAAATATTATTGAAACTTTATATGCAGCTCTGCATTTATTAAGTGTAATTAAATATCTGTACAAAAAGCTGTTCATTAAATTATTTTGCATTTTAAAAATATGCAGACTGGAAGATGATGAAAAAATATATAATGTTCAAGAGTTAGTACCATGTTTTATTTATGTTGTGTTTGTGACATAATATAAATCATCTGATTGTAATGGGGCTTCGTATTAGCCAAATGCAAATAACCTTTTTCACCATCCCATTGTTTGAAAAATGAAGCCAAAATAAAAAATAACATGGCTTACAAGTAAGTAAGTTACTGCTTCCACAGGCTTGAGGGGCCAAATTGCAGCCAGTTGCTGCTAATCATCAGCCCTTGATTAACTGAAGATCAGCAGGTGCTCAAACTTCTGTAGAACCAGAGGTTTTGGCAACTTGCTAGTCTGGAGCATTCAGGTGTGTGTGTTAGCACAATGCCAAGAGAGAAAGATATAAGCAATGGTCTTAGAGAAGCAACTAATGGTGGACACGTTTGGCTTTAATGCCCAGTGCCATGTTTGGAGAAAAACAAACAGCATTTCAGCAAAAACACCTCATACCCACCCTCATACCATGGTTTTGGAGAAGTGGTGATAGATGCTTGTTTTTGCAGCCACTGGACCTGGGCCCCTTGTAGTCGACCATGAACTCCTCTGTATACCAGAGTGTTCTAGAGGTAAATGTAAGGTCTACTGCCTCCAAAAGCTAAAGCTTGGTCAAAATGGGGCCATGCAACAGTACAATGATCTGAAGACACCAGTAAATCAGAATGGCTGAAAAAAGAATGAAGGATTTGGAATGGCCTAGTTAAAGTCCAGACCTTGACCCAATTGAAATGCTGTGGCAAGACTTTAACAAAGCTGTGCGTAAGTGAATGCCCACAAACCCTAATGGACTGAAGCAATGTTGTAATTAAGAATGAACCAAAATGATGTGAGTGATTAATAAAGTAATTTAGAAAACAATTACTTCAAGTTATTGGTGCTAAAGGTCAGTCTACAAGCTATTGAATAATGGGGTACTTAGTATTGCATAATAATAAAATGTTATATTATTATGGAAATAATTAAATTTTATTGCATTTTTTGCCTTTATTTTTGTCAAATTAATCATGACACGGTGAAAAAGGTTATGTTAATAAAAATATGTAAACTTTTAAATAAAAAAAGGTTATGACTAATATTGAGACATACTGTGATCAGATGATTTTGTATGTTTTTACACAATTATTAAGAGGGGGTACTAACTTTTGAGCTTTTGACTATATGACTTGTCATTTTTTGTCATTGAGGGTGTAAACATATCTAGTATTCAATCTACACTAACCATTAGAATGCATACAGTGCAGTCATTATGTTGTGTTTGTCTATTGATATATTGTAGTTTAAACAATATACAATACCATGATGACAAAATATATGGTAAAATTACTTAGCACTTTTTTCTTCTATTATTTAGTTGGCAGACATTATCACCTTTATAACATTTTTAGCCTTGCGTTCCTTATTGTCATATCACAAAGGCTTTTCATGAATGCAAAAATGTACACATATGCACTTGAATACCAGTTCTTAATCCAAGATCAAATGTTATTCCAGCTGAGAATTTGACCCAGCATCACAAAATAAACAAAATCTTGATGTTGAGCTTTTAAGTCCTTACTGCTGGTAAACTTTCCAATTCTAAGAATATTTAACTAGAAATCGCATAACTGCTTTGACCTAGCATAAAAAAAGAGTAAAATTGCATTTAAAATAATAAGTTACATTGCAGTCCCTCTCTACAAACATGTTTGTGTTTGCATGGTTATGGATGTTGATTGACATTTCGCACATATTTGACATTAAATTTTATTACTTGCCTTTTTGGATCTGGTGACTTACTGTTTTTCTTTATCATATTGTTTTCCTTCTGAACTAGCGAACTCAGACCATATTGGCCTCTTGTCCTAAATAAATTGGCTAATTATTCTGTTTAATTTACCTAGTATAAACTCATATAACTGCTTTTATTATGAGTTCCCATTCAAAAAGAGGAACAAACATTTCTTATAAAAAGATCATAGCAACCTTTTTAAACAATGTACGAAATGCTAAAATGCCTTCATAAAATAATAATTACACAAAATAGTTAATGTAGTTAACAGCACCTTTTCAAGAAAAATGTAGTAACCGTAAAAATTGCAGGCAAGTTGCGTTCTTATTGAAGATGTGAATTACAGTTAAATTTCTGTTGACATTTGATTGCATTGAGAGCGTTCAATGATGGAAACAGAGGAGCAACAGTTAGCACTTTGGTGAGAATAAAGTTGTTTTATTTGTGTGAGTGACTAATATTACATTATGTTAGCTAAGTCATGTTTTGAACCTAGACAGATTTGAAATTACATGTTAAATTTAATGTTGCTGAGCTTAGTGGTAAATGCTTATTCCTTCTAAAATATAATTCATAATTTCTTATTAAAATATACTTATAAACAGTGTCTTGCAAAATTTGTCCAATCTAATTTGTAACTGAAGGTGTGGCTAATCCAACATAATGTGTTTTACAACGTTTGCATCATTTAGCTACATGTTGCAGAGGAAAAAGGCACAGTGTTCACAAACATGGAACACAATTTTTAGGTAAATGTGCCTTTTTAAGTGGTATATCATTTCTTTAATGGTTTAACTCCCATTCCAAGAAACACAGTTTTAAACCTCATCCCAAACTATAAGAAATAGACAAGTAAACTTTATGGTAGTATAGGTAAATAATTTGTTTTACTTTTACATTATTATATTTTATCCCCCCTCCCCCTATTTTACATATCTGACTTATTATATTTATTTTGCACACTTATTTATTTTGCCTCCCCACGACCCTGTACAGGATAAGCAGTATATAAAATGAGTGATTCCATCTGATGATGCATTGTAAACAGAACTTTTTTGTGTGTTTCTCATGATCCAATAAGAAGGCCGTAATAAAAAATGGTTTGTGTGCAAAAACAAATCATCATAACAAATACTAATTGATGTAGGAAAAAAACACACATTGCATAAATTCCATTAATTGTTCCTAACTGGATACCAAATTCTACTATTACCTAGGGTGCTAACACTTAAGTTTGCATATAATTTGTGTACAGTATGACCCAGAAACAGATTAATAATTGAAGGCTTCGTTGTCTATTGGTCTGGCATAGGCATAAACAAATGGTTTTGAATTAACAGAGGAGGACAGCTACTTGTATAGATACTCCATTTATGAAATTAAAAGAACTTGTAAAGCTCTTGTTCTTCATATTATATAGAAAGATTCCACACATATATAGTACTTCTCAAAATTGTAGGTATTTCAAAATGATATTGGGCTTTTATAGGAGACAGAAATTTTATAAATTATTTTCTCTTCCTTTGCCTGTTTCCAGAGCTCTTGCATAGAGAGAGAGGGAGAGAGAGGGATGCTTTTTATGCATGCAGGCAAAATTTCTGCCTCCTCCACAGTACTTTGGGAATATCTAAGGGAATGATCTCAGCATATCACAGCTCTGCAGCAAATGAATTGGTCCCCAGCTCTCAGGAGCTGTCAGCTATTCACTTTGTATGAAGGCTTCATTCATCACTACATTATTTCACTTCCAGTTTCCATGTGAACAAGAGACTAACCATGAAAGAGAAACTTCTGACACTTAAGAATCTGGTTGAATATTGTGTAAGTAAGGCACAATTCTACATGAGCCGTAAAATTGCAAATACTTAACACAGCATATTAAAATTTAAATTATAAATTGTGTTGTATTGTAAAATTGGCCCAACTAATGATAGCTTCGAACAACTGAACATGTTTAACTGTTTGTTAAGTTCTGACAGGCTAGCACTCATAGCAAAGGCTAGTTGGCTGAACATATTGTACCCAAAATGGAGGGGGCTATTTCAATGAACCAATTCATTCTGATGATGACAAAATGGCCATCCTTCCATGACCCATAGCAGAAGATTGTGAGGTAGCCATCAATTAAGCAATACCAAAGGCCAACAAGGAAGCCTCATGAGCTAAGCCAGTGCTAGAAGCAGATGTCTTATTAAGAACCTAAAATGGATGACAGAAATAATAGATCAACAACCTTTTATAGCAGCACTAGCAACTGAGGACTTAGAGGAAGATAATGAGTGTTTAGAATTGACCTCTGAAGGTGCCTCTGAAGGTGCCTCAACATAAAAATAACTGACTCAAGACAACTGATCATGTACAGTATGTTAATTTGCTACTTTTAGTTGGCTTGTAAAATAATCATTTCCTCTTGATATCTATGTTCTGCCTCTGTTAGAGGCTGTGAACAATTTATGATGAACATTTGCATTAACCAATATTATACTTTTGTGATACTTTAATGTTCAGTATAAGTTTAATTTTCGCCTGCTGCTAGGTGGCAGTGTGGACTCTTATTTTGAGGTGTTTTCGCGAGTGACGCATATTAGGTAACAGGAAACGGCGAACTAGCGAAACAGCGATCTCGTGATGCAGCAAGCCTTGACATGTTTGTGCTGCACCCTTCTTCTAAATCCTTTTGAAAGCACTTGCTTTCAAAAGTAAGTAAGTAAGTTCATTAAAATCGTTATTATGTCCAGCTTATATTGCAGAAGCGTATGTTCAGTTTAAAGGTGGTGTAATCAACTATGTTTGTGACGGCTGATCTCAAATTGCACTAGTGCTCTGCATTGAGAATGCTCCCAACCAGTGATGTATCTGTATTTTACTTGTTAAACGGATAAGTTGTTACGGTTACATAATTTTCTGTATTTCTTTCATTTTATTTACAGTTTTACTCGGTTCATTGCCCGCAGAGTGATTGTGTAAACCACACACTGAACTATTAAAGGAGCAAGACGCTCATATTCTGGCTCTTCAACAGAGTTTGGCTTGCTGTTTATTTATATTACGCGCTTCGAAAGCAAAACATATGAAGTGAACAGTACAGTAAAAAGCCATGTATCAGGTGCAAGAGGAAGCAAACATGCGAACTGAAGGGAGCAGAGGGAAAGAAAAGGCACCGTCAGAGGTCAATTCTAAACACTCATTATCTTCCTCTAAGTCCTCAGTTGCTAGTGCTGCTATAAAAGGTAGAGCCTCAGCAGAAGCTGTACATGCCAAGATGGCGTTCGCAAAAAGACAGCTTGAAATGAAAAAGGAGAAAGCCAGGCTGAAACAAGAAAGAGCTACAGTAGAAGCAAATCTGGAAGCATTGGAATTAGAAAGGGATGCTGCTGCTGCTCTGGCAGAAGCAGAAGTGTTAGAGGCGGCAGCAATGGAACGTGATGACAATCGCAGTGAAATAAGCACACTTTCATCACATGTGATTTCAAAGAGAACGGAGGAATATGTAAA
>JAQMYJ010000037.1:25495184-25512482 GCA_030014305.1 Clarias laeviceps
ATCCAGCTATACTAATCATCAACAACAGGTGTGCTCGAAGAACCAACTTAGCCAGATCGTAATTAGCATGATGATCTGACCTTAGATGTGTCAATTCATCTCAGATGTGTCAAGCGACGTACGAAGAACGGACCCCTGGGACAAAAGAACCTTGGACCATTGCTGCACCCCATTTAAAGATGCCTACAAAGCAAGATGCCAAGGCATTTCCTATTTGTGAAACCTGACCATGCCACCACCTTCAGCATGCCAAAATATAAACAAAGGTTTAAACAGCCGTTACACAGAGGGAAGCCATTGTTGGAATTATTGGGAAACAAGCGTATGAAAAATATTAACAGAACATTTCCCAATCAGAGCCATAGCCATGGGTGAATAAAACCATCCCAGCGCTCTGAGATCTCACACTGCTGCCTACAATGCAGGTTTTTCTTCTGGGCACATGGACTTGTACAAGACTGTGGAATACAACATTCGCAGAGCAGGGAAGGAGTAAAACAGGGTAAAACAGGAGTCATAGCTCAACAGAGTGACACTAAGAGTCTGTGGTAGGAATTTAGGACTATAGTTGCAGATAAGCTGAACACCTATGCTCACTTCAAGACTGCGGGTAGCAGTGCTAATGGCATTAATCATGCTAAAAGTGCTAGTAATGCTAATGGAAGCAGGAAGAAGGAGAATGCCAACATGGGAAATGCCTTTATCATCTCTGAGTATGATGTGAGCAGAGCCTTCAGGAGAGTGAACATCACGAAAGAAGCAGGAACAGACAGTATCTCTGGTCAGATTCTTAAAGCCTGAACTGAGCAGTTAGCACCTCTGATCTAACTGCTCATCCATCTACTTCTCCCAATCTGTAATTCCCACATGCTTCAAACAGTCTATTATTGTTCCTGTCCTAAAGAAACCTCATCCTGCCTGCCTCAACATCTATCACCTTGTAGCTCTGTCCTCATTTGTAAGACTTCATCACTGGACCCATCACAGTTTGCATACTAATGATGCCATCTTACATCTTCTACATACAACACTACTCCACCTGGATACTACGAAGGGGAGTTATGTTAAAGTGCTGTTTGTTGACTATAATTTAGCTTTTAATACAATAATTTCCTCCACACTCACCACCAAGCTGAAGGACCTGGGACTATTTCCGTGTCAGTGGATCTCCAACTTCCTGACTGGAAGACCACAGACAATACAGTTGGACAGGCATGTCTCATCCTCCCTCACCCTCGGCACTGGTGGAGCCCCCTGCTGTACTCACTCTACACATATTGCTGCATGGCCACTACCAACTTTTGTTTCCTTCACACAATAAACACACACTCTCTACATCCATGCTTACACATCAGAGTCAGGATGCAGCACCTTACTTGCTACATTGCAAATTTGCATACTGCTTATACATTGCACATTTCTTGTTTACACGATTCTCATTTGCACATAAATGAGGATTAACTTGAACTTTAGAAGATGGACAACCACACTGCTGCAGACACATATCAGTATCAAACCTTTTTATACTTCATGTTTCAATCATACTGCAGCTGTCATACATACATGTCATGAGAGCCACTTTCATTATACCTAATTCCACATGTGTCATTTCATAGTTTTGAAATCCCCAGTATTGTTGTAGAATACTGTAGAATACTGGGGATACAACTATTGTTGTAAAAATAAATCACTAAACAAAAACAAACAAAATTTGCAAGCGATCCCAAACTCTTGAGCAGTAGTGTGTGTGTGTGTTTGGGTATAAACACACACACACACACACACACACACACACACACACACACACACACTGATCCTTGCAAGTTTTCATACCTCTTAAACTTTTCCCACATGTTACAACAAACATACATTCATTTTATTGCCATTTCATGTGATAGACCATCACAAAGTGGCACGTAATTGTGAAGTGGAAATAAATAAATAAATAAATAAAATGTGGAGTTCATTTGTATTCAGCACCCCAATACTTTTTCAAAACCACCTTTTGCTGCAATTCTTATGTCTTTACCAGCATTGCATATCTAGAAAATGAAAATTTTGCAACACTGCTCAAGCTCAGTTAGAACAGCAATTCTCAATTCATGCCACGGATTCTCAATTAGATTTAGGTCTGGACTTTGACTAGGCCATTCTCACACATGCATATGCTTTGATCTAAAATCTTTCATTGTTGCTCTGGTTGTATGTTAAAAGTCGTCGTCCTGCTGGAAAGTGAATCTCGTCTTTTGCAGACTCTAACAGATTTTCTCTCTAAGATTGCCATCTTCCCATCAACTCTGACCAGTTTTCTTGTCTATGCTGAAAAAAAGTATCCTGACAACAAGATGCTGCCACCACCATGCACAGTGTTTGTTAAAAAAAAAAAAAACAGACATAGCGTTTGCATTTAGGCCAAAAGATTTTCATACCTGACCAGAGCATCTTCTTCCACATGTTTGCTGTGTCCCCCATAGTCTGGTTTATTGGGTTTCACAAATTGCAACTGGACTTCTTTTGGCTTTCTTTCAACAATGGGTTTCTTCTTGCCACTCTCTCATAAAGGCCAGATTTGTGAAGTGCACGACTAATAGTTGTCCTGTAGACAGATTCTCCCACATCAGCTGTGGAACTCTGCGGCTCCTCCAGATTTACCAAAGACCTCCTTGCCCCACCTGTCAATTTAGCTGGCCATGTTTTAGTAGGTTTGCAGTTGTGCCATTTTCTTTAAATTTTCAAATGATAGATTGACCAGTGCTCCATGAGATGTTCAAAGCTTGGGCTATTTTTTTTTATAATCTAACCATATTTTAAACTTCTCCACAACTTTATCCCTGACCTGTCTGTTTTTTTTCCCTTGGGTTTCTTAATGCAGATTGTTTATTAATGTTCTCTAACAAACATCTTAGGGCTTCACAGAACATCTGTATTTATACTGAGATTAAATTACACACAGGTGAACCCTATTTGCTAATTAAATAGGCAATTGGTAACTGGCAAGACAGTTGGTTCAGTTGGATTTTAGTTAGAAGTATCAGAGTAAAGGGAGCAAAATACAAATGCACACCACTTTTTAGATTATTATTTGTAAAAAAAAAAAAATGTATAATATCCCTTCTCATAAAATATCTAATAATCTCATAAAAGTCCAATAAAATACACTCAGGTTTGTGGTTGTAGCATGACAACAAAACATGGGAGAGTTCAAGGAGGATGAATACTTGTGCAATATACAAATACTTATTTGACACAGTAATTCACAAATAAATTGTTAAAAAATCATACAATGTGATTTCCGGATTTTTCATTTTTAGATTCTGTCTCTCACTGTGGAAATGCACCTTTGCTGAAAATTGTAGACCCCTCCATGATTTCTAAGTAAGAGAACTTGCAAAATCACAGGGTGATCAAATACTTATTGACCTCACTGTATATATATATATATACACACACACACACACTGCATTTTGTCGAGGAGGAATATTTTATAGAATTAATGAATCAACAGCACATACTACCACATGCTTGCACACCTCCCTAGCAAATAACATTTATACCTTGTTTAGACTGTATGACAATCTGATTTGTTTTTTATAAATCTGACATTGTGAACCTATCCAACACCAGGCCGATCTGAATCCCCTTTCTCGCATGCATTGTGATATTTACTGATATATCGCCCTGTTTCTGCACATTGCCTTTAGCTTTGCCCATACAAAATGCCATCAGACATTTCACTTCGTCCTCTGTCCAGGGACTACTGTTCTCCATTTCCATCTCCATTTCTTCCAGTGTGTTCGCACTGGTTTTTTTAAATCCAAAGATCCATGTCCATATTATGTGATTGTGCGGAATTGAACTTCCCCATCACATTGTAAATGATGTAATGAACAGTTTGAAATGTGATTAGGAATCAGTTCTGAGTCTGATTCCAAACCACCTTGGATATGGTTCAAATTGGATTTGCAAAAAAACAGATACAATGTTTTTTTTTTTTTTTTTTTTTTTTTTTTACTGTTAGACTACATGAAAGACTACTGTTTAGACTACATGAAAACAAACTGATTTCAATCTGGGTACACCAAAAATCAGATTTGAGCTGTCAGTCTGAACAAGGCCTTGGAGAATTGATCCATTCCTGCCCAGTGTGCAATAATCAAGTTAAACTAGGCTTAAACATTTCATGGTTCAAAGGCACTGATATATTGATATAGCTAAAAGACAGATGGTCTGAGGTTTAATGTCTGCCCACATGATGAGCAACTGCAATGTGAGAACAAGCAGACATACCTAAGTCTATCCAGTTTTGCTTCCAATATTCAAGTTTCACTACTAGTGTCATAACTTGAAGTAACTTTTACTAAGTGAATTAGTTCACAATTAGTCCCAAACTCATCACTGACCTTATACTGTAGCACCCCAAGTCTTTGTAAATATGTATTTCATAGGAATGTTAAATAAATTCAGCCTGACAGTCTGAGCTTTCAGTGAAAGACATGCCCACAGTTGCTGCCTTCCCAGCACTCTCTCTGACTTGCTGCCTTCCTTTCTCGTTAATCCTATCAGGAATTCAATTTACTCCCCCTTCAATTATCAGCTTCCCATTGACTGTTTTAAAAGGAGAAGATTTCCTTGAATCCCACTTGCTATAATTAGGGCTTATGTGTGGATAACAGAGAACTGAAGTGGATCAAAGGTTGAATTCATTTCAAGAAGGGAGCCAAAAGAGGTGTGCATACCTTAAATTGGACCATGCCACAAAGAACTGACATAATTATGCAAATATCACCAGCAAAAACAAGCTCACCCCCAGACTACAAGTGTAATCTAGTTTCTGTCGCAACATTTGTACGTTCTCCTTTTTACGTTAGACTTGATATCTTGTGCCACCTAGTGGATAAATCCAAGTCATTGCTTGTGATGTTTGATCACTACTGTTCATGGCAGAAGACGACTATAATCGGGTAACGCGTAGAAACACTCTTAAGAACAGTTACTTATATTTCTGAACCTGCAAAATGATACTGTTTAGTTTTTATTCATTGCATAATTAGATTTAAACAGTACATATTTTTCATTGTCTTTGCTAAAATGGGCATATTTCAGGTTGAGTAGTGGACTTATGTCTCGCCCCCTTTACTTCTGATTTTTAAGAATTCACATTTTTGTGCGCGCGTGTGTCTGTCTATACATATATATTATTTCTATATACTGTACACACACACAGACTAGAAGACAGTCCTGGCTGTGCAGTAAAATACAAAAATGTCCCCACATGTTGTCAGATATTTCAGTCTTTGTGGGGGCATTTCATCTACTCCCGCTCCCCATGCGTGCACACAAAGGAAGCTGTGGACGTTCCACAATTTATGTTCTCATTAAGGTGAGGATGAATATTTTATTAGCTAGTTTTTTTTTTTTTAAGTCTCATGTTACCCAGCCACAAAGGTGAACATGGGTTGTCCAGATCCTGCTTTGTTAGCATAAAAAAAAAAACTGTGCAGTCCACAATGGGGTTAACTGCTATTTAAAAGGAGGTGTGTTAACTGTGCCAGTGTATGCCAGTTTCGGCCACTTAGGCTTGGCGTCGCCTGAAGCTTACTCCATCACTCCTCCTGAGCCCTTGAGCGCAGAGAGTGGGCGGGGCCAGGCGCGCGCCGTTCCGACGCGCCAAACTGCGCTGAGCTGATGTGATGCACGCGACATCTCCTGCTTAGCGGTAGCCTTATTACGCGGTACTATGCAGACAAATTATATCCAGCAGCGCGAAAAAGAGTTGCGTTAAAAGCGACGGCTTTGCTATCCAATATTTCGACGAATAGGATAAATCCTGTTCAGATTGGATTGCGAGAAGCTTCGCTTGGAGGAGGCGAGAACAGGAGAGCTCATGTACCACAGTAAGTGCATTTGATAGTTGTGGATTGCTCAGTACTTTATGAGAGGAGCTTTAAGGACGCTCAGGTTCGGGCTTTAACGGAGGGGTAGACACGCGGGATGCATAAGGAAACAAGCGCTGTTTCATTTCGGTAATCATCTAATTTTCTCGTTTCATTTTGCCCTTTTCACTGGGTTCATTCGTGTCAGATAATCCGAGCCTACAGGATCCTAGTGGCAAAATACTACTACTAATACTACTACTAATAATAATAACATCTTCAAATTGTATTGTTATGCTTATTCTATACCAATATCTACACCTAACTCATGGATTTATTTTAACATTCTGTCCATAGTTCAAAATGTAACACAATGTACCATAAATCAGACCACAATATAACTTCATTTAATAATATAACCTGCCCAAGGCCTTTCTGAGCCCATCTCATCAGCTGTTAAAACATTAAAAAAGAAAAGAAAAGCAACCAATCTGGCAACATGGTTCATACTCCACTATCACTTTTTTAAGCATTAAATTCAGGATTTTCTCTTGTTAAAACTGTTAGCTCCTGTCATAGAGCAAGTTAGTATAGGCATGGCAGACTCAAAAATAATACTGAAAGTTGGAAACATTGTATTGGAAGCTGTAGTAAAAAAAAAACAGTTGATACTGTGCAAATACTGTGTTCAGGTGCCAAAAGAGGATATTAAGAGCAAATAACTTTGTTGTCTTTTTGGGCTGAAAGTTATTTTTGCAGATGTATATGAAAATAATCCAGGACAAATAAACTGAAATTGCAGTATGCTTTATCTCTGCAGCTGTGTGTCTAGTGTATTTTTTGCACGTGCTTATTTTTTTCACCCTCAAGCTGCCAACATTCGCTTTCACTGGATCTTTTTCTAATCTCACTCAGTGTTAGTCCAGAATAGGTGTCAGTGTGGCATATATTTGTGTTGATTTGTATTATTATTATTATTATTATTATTAAAGTGCTTACTTTTATTTGAATCCTCATATTTTACAGAAAAGAAACAAATTATGGCTTTGGGTTGTTAAGGATCCTAATCAGTATGTTGGTCCCGTATTGTTTTAGCATTTTTAAGCCTTGTTAGAATTTTGTAGCTGAATCCTGTGACAAGAGAATTTTGTTTAACGGCCTACCAGGTAGTCAGTGGTTACACAGAGTCACAGAGGAAATAAGAGGACACCATTTTCCTGGCAAGCATGCTGCAACCTTACTGCCTGTCAGAACTGATGTAGTACAAAAGTGACATTAAAAAGATTCCAGAGAAGTTACATTTAGAGACATGTAATGAAAAATTCATTGCATGGTCACTTGCTTGCAGAGTATCATTGGTGGCATTTCTGTTTTATATGTATATGTTTCTATATGTATTTTTCTCTATTATGGGTTCTCTAAAAGTCTTACTGCACATCTAGTCATATATTTATCTTTGTTTAGTTATGCCAGAACAGATTATTTTATGCAGTCATACAGCTAATTTAATGTCTTACTCTCATCTATCACCTTAACACACACATGAGTACAAATAAAATGTAGCTTGCAGCCAAAGAAAAAAAAATTTTTTTCTTGGTGACCATAACATTATGTTATGTTCACCAAGATAAACATGTCATGCCTGTTGTTAAAATCTTAAAGAATCTTTAGGAAATGTATAAGTCTGTGATGAAGTGGCAAAAAAAAAAAAATATCACACACACACAAACACACACACACATATTAGAACCATTTTGCACCGTTTTGCAAACTGTGATGTGCATTTTCTGTCTTCAGTAGAGCTTATGTTTGATGACTTTGTGTATTTCAGCACTCCTCTATTTTATTGTGGCTTGCACAGTGCAGTCTCCCTCTGGAAATGCTGAGCTTCTCAGGATCTCATTGCTACTAGCACAATTCTTGAGTGTGCTACGTGTAACTCTCCTAAAGAGCTTAAGTGTTGAGAAACATGCTACTTACTCTGTGTACAGGTACATTTACATATAGAATAGGCTCGGCTGGGTGATTATCAGAAATGTTATTTCTCCCAGTTTTTTCTGAAGTCTATTAGGCCGTACAGCATGCCAGACCAAAGCCACACAAAGACAAATGCTCAGGGTCACACCCCTTCTCTTAATGAACTCTTGTTTTGAAAAAAGAAAAGTAAACACAGCAGAGTTTTATTTTGTTTAGCATTAATATGTACAGGGAAAATGTGAGCCAGTGACACTCTATGCCCTTATCCACTGTGACGTGTTTTACGCCTTCCCTTGTGTTGTGCTTATCAAGAGACAGTGAGTGGGTTATGTCGTATCCCATGGGTTTGACAGTAATCCCCCAGAGACCAGTGTTCACGGTTGATGGTTTGCTGAATAGGGTGCAAGTGAAACTGATCATAGACCAGAGTGTATAATGACAGGACTGCAGTTACCAAGCCCTTACTGCAGTTAATTTAGATAACAGATATATCTGGTGAATTATTATAATTTTAATACATAGTGTCAGTCCTTGATAAATGGATAAAAATTACTAGCTCACAACTGATAGCAAGAAAAGTTTTGTGGCCAATGGGATACTAATAGTGTTCCTGTGTCATGTGTATTTATGCTGGTGTAAAAAATAAAAGGTACTGATATTTGAAAGTGCCCTGTGATGGATTGTCCAGGGTGTACCCCGCCTCATGCCCTAAGTCTTCTGGGATAGGCTCCAGGCCCCCCTTGAATATAAATACAGGATTAAGCAGTATAGATGATGAGTGAGTGAGTGATACATGAAAGCTTAATCATCTACCTAATCATAAAAAAATGAATTTAAATTAATAATAGTAATTGTAAACTCATATTATTTTTAAATGACACCACATGGACCTTATTGTTATAGTGGTTGTTGTAATCATTATACTGTGTCATGTTTAATCCTTTTATTAAATAGAAGCAGTTAAGGTTTTGAGTTCATGACCAGTAGATCATGAGTTCAAACAGCAGATGCATCAGATACCCTCTGTTGAGCATTTAACTTATCAGTAAGTAAATGCATTAGATTCTTTCTTGTTTTGTCAGTTTCACTAAAAAAACATTGCCAGATTAGCAAACATAAAATGTGAACTTATTTAATGGATCGGGCATGTGCCAGTTCTATGCTTTTATTTTGACTTAAAGTCAGTGTGTCTGAAAAAAGTTTTTAAGACATTTCTCTAAAGAAAATCTTATTTGAGAATTAGAAAAACTTGAAAATTAGAGTAAAGACATGTATCATGAAAAAGGTGGAAAATATTTTTGAACGAAAGTGGTATTGTTGTGTATAAGATAAAATCTCATCAGATTCCTGTACAACTGTGATGGGCAAACATTGAAATTATTTATGAATACATCTAAAAGGAACCCCCACCCCACCCTTTATTATACTTTATATGACTCCTAAAGGCTGAGTCATGAGGTTTTGAGTTTATAATTTTGAAGCCATGTAGTTTTATTTGAGAATCGATGATAATGTCTGTAATAACTAAACCTGATGTCAAATCTGATGCCAGGAAAACATTTGTGGCCAGGAATATCAAATGAGTATGAGTCAGTTAAGAACAGAATTACTTCTGATATACAATGGTGCCCTTAGCAACTGGATCATAGATAATATTTGTTCGAATTCTAATTAAAAAAAATTTCCTTAAGCCATTATTTAGACCTAACATTACAACCCTGCAGGAAAGGGTTTACATGGATACAAAGTAATTGTTGGAACAATCTGTGTAGGGCTATTGAAAATAATAATAAATAGAATATGTTTAGGAGGAAAGTCAAGAAAGTTACACGAAAGTGTATTTTTTTTCCAACATTTTTTTTCTTGAAGTGTTTATCTCTTAATGATTTGTCATTATGGACTTTCATTATGTGAACTAAACTCAAATACATGAAAGTTGAGGGATCTATTACCTCCTTAAATGTCATGAGGACCACTTAATGAATTAAATGCCCTACATCTGTGAAAATCAATGAAAAGTAAGCTTGTTGGAAAATACAAAGTAAATCAGACTTCATTTGAACTTATGTGTTACAGGGCATTGACACCAAAATCTCTTTCTGCTGTAGTAAACAGATTCACTTAATTTAATGTTAAGCTTCCTCATGAAAGTATTTATGATTTTTTCATCAGGGCAGCATTTTTTTTTTTTTTAAGAGAACCTGTGTTTTATTGTTCACCCCCCTCACTAGCACAGAATCTGGCATCATCATCATCATCATATTATTATTATTATTATTACTGTCAATGTTCTTTTCTGTGAATAGATTAATTGTTGATCCTGAGGCTAATTTTGCATTAATGTTTTATTTTGGCCAAATCATTTATAATTATAGTTTAGGAAAGGCAAAATCTATTTTTTAGCTATTTTCTTAACATTATAGATGATCTCAGGACCATCTTTTAAGCCTACACTTTTGAAATTTAAATTTATATTCCTTTATGTATATCCTTTGTTAATCTGGTTTGAAAATATTTCTTTAGAAGCCAAGGAAATGCACTATACAAATTTCATGCAATGCCTCATACATATGAATATAGTTGTAGCGAGGACAGAGCATAGTTGCACCTTTAACTTCTTCTTCTTCTTAACTATTGTCTGTCATCCTCATGAATTGCTTATGCAATCCTGGTGCAACATGCTTCCACCTTTGGGGATGTGTCTAATTGTGGGTTTAATAACAGCAGCGCAGCTTGACAATCCACTTGTGGATCTCTTAGAGCAGAGGGACTGTTTTATTGTTAACCGTTAATGCACTCCCTGTTATTTTCTTCTACTGGAGGGTTACAGAGCTACACCATGTTTATGTGCTAAACAATCATATGATTAAGTTTAATATTTTTTCCTGTGAATATTTATGTACCTGAAATAAAAGCATATGTTATTGGTTTTGTAATAGGTTTATGATAATTTTTTTGCTTTGCATACATCCATATGTACAGTATACAAGTGTATACATATATTATTTTTTGTTCTCTTTTGCAAAGGTTATAGGCAGATGGGAAGCAATTTACAAAATGGAAAGTAAATTAAACAGCATCAAAACAGTATCAATTCTTCTTGGCACACTTGGACACAGTTTTTGAAGGAACTCAGCAGGTATGTTGTTCCAAACACCTTGTAAAACTAACCACAGAACTTGCAAGGAACCTCAACCATGCTTCACTGTTGCCTGTAGACACTCATTATTGTATCAACCTTTTGGTAAACAACCTGCCTCCTGCTACAGCCAGATATTTCAAATTTTGACTCATCAGTCTAGAGCACCTGCTGCCATTTTTCTGCACCCTAGTTACAATATATTTTTTTGGCATAGTTGAATTGCTTAACCTTGTTTCCACATCAGAGGTATGAATTTTGGGCCACAGTCCAAGCCATACTTTTTTACGGACAGTGGATGGGTGTTCCTGGGTCCCACTTGTTTCTGACAGTTCTTTGCTGATGGCACTGCTGGACATTTTCCGAGGTCGAATGGAAGTAAGCATGATGTGTCTTTCATCTGCTGCATTAAGTTTCCTTGGCCAACTACTGCGTCTACAGTCCTCAACAGTGCCTGTTTCTTTGTGTTTCTTCAAAATAGCTTGAACAACAAGCCCCAGTCTGCTTTGAAATTGTTGCCTGGGAGAGACCTTGCTGATGCAATATAACTACTTTGTATCTTGTAGCTGTGCTACTATGGTGAGGTTGTGGAAGACAGTTTCATGTCACATTCTCATCTTAATGGCTGTTTGGATATTTTCCGCCTAGTTTTAAGCCTCCTACACGGCTGCTTTTGTTTAAGTTAATGACTGTATTTCAACCTACAAATGAAATGAATGATCTTACGACCGGCTTGGTTAATCAGACATCTAACATCTTTTGTTTTTCAGTTGAATTTTACCCCCCCCCACCCCCCGCCATCACAAAAACCTTGGTTTGGTGTGTAGGCTTTTTATATCCATTGTATATATACCTGATACCTGAATTTTACAGAGTATGGGTCACGTTAAAGGTAGAAAGAATATATATATAGATAGGTAGATAGGTAGTGTTTTCCACAGGTTTGAAATACTTGCAGTGGTAGCCAGCAGTACTGGCAGGCACTACCTGCCAGCACAAAAGTGGTCTACTACATACTGTACAACAAACAACAAATACATATGATCCTTAACACAATATTTTTTATTTATTTGATCTTTCTATTAATTTTACATTTCCAGCCTACTAACCATCCAATGCACCTACTTATATGTGAAGAGTAAAATTAAATAAAAAAACTATATGGTGTACAAAGATGTTTGTTAGAGCATATAGCCTTTAAAAACCAGAGTATTGTTAGCCATTTTTTGCATTACTATTATTACTATTATAAATATATATGGGGTCAGGATTGTGCAATATGGAGTGATGAACTGGATTTTATTTCATTTTAACTAAATATTACTAAGCAAAAAATTAATAAAAATGTGCCACATCGGCGAAGAAATAGCACACATTCATAAGATCACATGTTTTTATGGTTGTTTTAGGTTGTTTCTGGCACCAAAATAATAAATGCTAAAATAATAATAGTAATAATAATATTTTGTAAGTTCTAAATTTTTGTGACATCATTCTCATATTCAGGTAGCAGTAAAATTTACACGTTGCAAAGTAATGGTAACTTTGGTACTACATTACATTTCAGAAAGTCTTCTACGTTGACACACACTGACAGATAGTAGCATGTATGCATTTTTTTTTTTTTCTGTAATTGACCAGTGCTGTGTTGCCAGCATGGATCCGTGTGGCTTGAGTTTTAAGGAGTAATCTTCCTGTTTTTTTTTTTTTCACTGAAACAGTTTTCTCTGCAGAGCAAGTGCGACCGTCTGTAAGCCCTTCTTATTCTTTTTATGGCAGTTGACATCTGCTGCATTTACTGCTTCTCCATACACTGATCTTGCAGTAGCAGAATAAACATGTACAGGAGCATGAAAAGGGAACTGTCTGCTATTAGTTAATCGATCGCTGATGGCATCGTTCTCCCAGACAGATTTTTAAAAATGATAGTCAAATGTAATTGAGTGGCCCGCCTAAGTATATTCAACATGTGGGAAACACTGAGATAGATATATAACAGTAGATAGATAGATAAATAAATATATATTTATATATAATAAATAAATAAATAAATAAATATATAATAAAAGTAGATAGATAGATAGATAGATAGATAGCAAAAATGGTTTAAATATTTGGGTTACTAATCAGAAGTGTGTTCAAGCCCCATACCACCAATCTGCACCACTTGGGCCCTAAGCAAGCCCCATGAATCTGCTATAGAGGTGCTGTAATCATGCCTAGCCCCAGCTTCCAGAGGAGGGTTATGAGAAAAGAGACTTTTACTGAAATTTTGTGGGTCCAATAAAGGCTGCTTCTTCCTTTATCAGACAATGATTTTCAGAGCAAGTGTGCAAGTGTTAGAATTAAATTTGCATCTGTTTTTGCTTGTCAAGTGCATCAATGAGCACTCCATTGCCCACTACCACAAGCTAAAGATCTCCAGTGTAAATCGAGGCCTTTTGAGTAAGCCAAAATAAAAATTTCAAGATGTTCTTAAGTCCCCTACACCCTTATCATTACATATATGTTGATTTGGTCTGCATTACTTCTAAATAACATTTTCTGTATGCCTAAGGCCAATCACAAAATAATATGTTTTTTCAAAACACTGGGTGAGTGTGGGCAGAGTGTAGTGCAGTGCAGTGCAGTGCAGTGCAGTGCAGTGCAGTGTAGTGTAGTGTAGTGTAGTGTAGTGTAGTGTAGTGTAGTGTAGTGTAGTAAGCTGTCATAATTCTAATTGGTGAATAGTCCATGATAAGATGTACTGGGACATCATGAGCATGTACTAGCCCTGTCTTGTCTGTAGAACTTAAGAGACCTGACATAAAATATTTCAGTCCTAAGACCAAGTGGCAGCAGAGGGTGATATCAGACACACAGCCTTGATGGGGGTCCTCCTGTAATTTGCTATCTGTATTTGTTTTCATACCCCTAAAAATATTCCACATTTTGTCATGTCACAACCACAAATGTAAATGTATTCTATTGGGTTTTTCATATGAGAGACAAAGTGGCATATAGTTGTAAAGATGAAGGAAAATTATAAATATTTTTCAAACTTTTTACAAATAAATATCTGAAAAGTGTGGCCTGCGTTTGTGGTTGTAACGTGACAAACTGTGGAAAAGTTCAAAGGGTGTTAATCCTTTTGCATGGCACTGTATGTAGGCTTGGGTACTGAAACCTGGTGCCAATATGGCACTGGTACCTATATAACCGGTATCTAATAAAACCAGATGAGAGCGCAAATATCGGTGTATCGCTTTTTGCGAGATGTCATTGCTATTGCATATGAATTTTTTTTACCAGACTAAGAAAAAAGACGGGAACGCGAGTTGAAAAGCTCTAATAATATAAATCAAACTACTGTTTGTAGTAACCTGATTGTCTATGTTGCTTTCACATTTCGACATAAAGGCACAACTCGGGAAGTGAGACCATCCGTGTCACTCCTGAGCGTACCGTACATGCACTAATTACACTTACTCTGATTGCAGCAGGTAGCGTTGGCTCGCTAAGCTAAACATGCTTAAATTAAAATGCCTAGCGCTAAAGACATTTTAAAGTGTGGCTGTATTTCACTACAAAGGATTCTGAAATGACATGCAACAAATGTCTTTCGACAATTGCTTGTAAAGGAGAAAACACATCAAACCTAATGAAACATTTGAGGACACATGGGATGAAGTTAAAAGCTCTGGGATGCAACGAGTTAAATAGCTTTTGTAAATCAGTTGGCAGTGTGTGTCACCGGCTCCAGTCCAAACAACCCTAGCAAAATCAGGAGAGGTGTCTATTTGCCATTAGAGTCATATTTCTGCAAAAGAATTTGTAGCGTACCAAGAATACCAACAACTTTGCTGTTATTAGTGTTCAGTTGGCTTAGGTAATATGTAAACTAGTTGTCTTTTGTATCTACTTGTATTTATGTGTACTTTAAACATATTAATTATAGTTTAATAAAAAAGGTTTATTTAATAAAAAGTTCTTCTTTAATATTATTATCCACCATTTTTTAAAGTATTTGTTCAGGCAACATTTAAGGACTGGTACCGTTTTAAAAGTATCGATTTGGCACCGGTATCATAAATATTCCAAACAATACTCAACCGTATGACAGTTTTAGGCACCTAGTAGACTTCTAAAAAATTTGAAATATGTCATGTTTTTGGTTAGCATAATAGAGTGTTTAGAATTTCATGCTCCCATCAGTTAATAATGGTACTATAAAGGGTGTATAGTACCATTATTAACTGATGGCACCATGAAATTACTTAAAAAGGACTGGCAAACAGAGATTTACACACTCCTATAGAAAATAAATAATAATAAAAATAAAAAAATAAACATAATGCTGTATTAGTGCTTGGAGTCAGTAATTACATGGATTATCACAATTTAAAAAATTACATATAGCATTTCAATTAGACTGTATGACTAAGTAATGTACAACAGTTTGAAGGAACATGAACCCAGATACTTGCTGAAAAATACAAATTGCTGTTTCTGTATACAGAGTGTGACCTTTTGCAGGTCCTATACAATTACAAAAGCATAGTAAGTTGCAAAAGTTACATTGTTATACACGGCCTTTACATTATCCAGTGGTATTTACTCTATGAAATTACAGAGAGCTGAACCATGTTTGATACACTGTAAGAAAAATTATTTGCTTAATGGAGGCCTCCTATATTGCATGGTTAAATCAAACACAGTGGGTTTCAAAGGTCTTTCAACAAAGCTAACAAGGAACAATAGAGCTGGAGACAATGTATGCTGCATTAGCATAGGCAAAAGGGCAGTCACTCTCTGGAACTAGTCAGGAACTGTTACTGAAGCTCTCTTAAACCAAGAAAGAATGCTTTTAAGGAAACCAGTTCTGACATTTTGAGGATTCTGCAGGGATTTGTAAAGAATTGGATAATTAAAAATTAATGTATTGTTATGAAAAAGTAAAAAGTTTCTTGAATTGCATAATGAATCCTGTTAAATTTAATTAGTATTGTTAGCAACACTATCTTTCTAAGAATTATCTTTCTCTATTTTATTTATTTTTATTTTTAGATTATTTTGTAAGCTGACATTTTTAAATATTTCTTTATCCATCTAAATTCATAATAAAGTCATTTCAATAATATTAGGGCATGTAATGTGAATTGTGATTGTGTTTGAGTTAATATCTTTAGAGCCTCACTCCATCCTTTCTTACCCAGGATGTTTCTGTGAGTATGATCTGTACAGAAGCAATTACTTGCTTGATTTATGATACTTATCAGGAATGTCGCCTGGTCTGAATTAGTGAGTATGATATGACTATGCCCCATCTACCTTACACACACACACACATATATATGTGCATATATATATATATATATATATATATGTGTGTGTGTTTGTGTGTGTGGATTTACAGTACTTAGTGACATTTACTTTTGCATATTACTGGTTTGTATATAACAAAGGTGAGGACTACATGCCAAATATCCTGTAACTGATATAAAGAATGTAAACTTAAATGGGGTGCAATGGATAACAACCTCTAATCATATCCTAAAGTTATTAACCAAGATGGCGCCGGTGAGGTCGGCTGCCGTTACGACTGCTCCGACCCCCTTTTCTTTGTTTTTGTTTTTTAAGTTAGTTTTCAGCATTTTAAAACCAGTCAAATCACCACCATTGAGTACATTAGGTATGATAGAGACACTCTTGTTTCTATTGGTATACAATGTACTCACAATTCGATGTTTTTAACTCCGGATCCGAGCTGGCCGAGTGAGATCCTGAGGGAGAACAAAGGACGCGACGCGAAGTGGTGGCCACGAGGGAAACGAGACGGCGTCAGGAACAGGCTGAGAGCCCGCGCACAACGCACACCTCTGCCTAGCATCCTGCTCGCCAACGTCCAGTCGCTGGAGAACAAGCTTGATGACCTCAGGGTAAAGTTCCAGAGAGACATTCGGGACCGCAATCTCCTCTGCTTCACCGAGACATGGCTGAACCCAACGATGCTGGACCACGCCATCCAGCCGGCCGAGTTCTTCTCGGTTCACCGCATGGACAGGACACTGGACTCGGGAAAGTCAATGGGAGGCGGCGTGTGCTTAATGGTGAACAACAGCTGGTGCAACAGCGTGAGCGTTGTTCCACTTACACACTCCTGCACACCAAACCTGGAATTACTGTCCATCATGTGTCGTTTTTTTTACCTTCCTCGGGAGTTCACATCGGTCATAATCAGCGCAGTTTATATCCCGCCTCAAGCGGACACGGACACTGCCTTATGCAAGCTGCATGAGGCACTCACACAGCACCAAACACAGCACCGGG
>JAQMYJ010000037.1:25526800-25539476 GCA_030014305.1 Clarias laeviceps
AATGGTCATGAAAATAAAGAAAACACATTGACAGATAGATGAGAAGGTGTGTCCAAACTTTTGGCCTGTACTGTATGAGCCAATTTGATTTGTGTATTGATTGATTCCGAGATACAATATGTTTTTTCTTAGCTTTTGTTACAATTTCTAAACAATCTTAGGAATAATAATTTACTTCTACCAAATACAATGCTGTGATGTCTACCAGTGTGTGAATAGTTTAGAGCCACCTGTAGGTTAATAGAGGAACTGCAACATTTTACCATCTCAGGCAAATATATACACATTTTAAAATAATACTAATAAAAAAAGAAATCGAGCTACATAACTGAACAGATTTTCCCCCTTCTCTATCATGAATTATTACTGAGATAATTTTATATTCCTTGTATATCTATTTTTTTTTTCAATTTGCCATTCATACATGGTGTAATAGTTTATATGTGGGGTGAATTTTAAATGGAATTTAGGTGTATCTCAGATACACTTGATTATATTTTTAACTTTACATCAGTAAAGTTTTTATTACACCGGTATTGTCCAGCTCTTTGTTTTGTATGTTATAAATATGCAAACTATGTAATTTATTTATGTAAATGAAATACTATTAAATCATTAATTTGATATGGCTTTAGAGTACAGAGAAAACAGCATCAGAAACATCAGGGGGAAAAATCAGAAACATTGCTTATCTTTAAGACTAAATGTTTTATGAACAAATAACACTTAACTTGCTAACAGAAATATGTTTTAATTCATAGCAAGGACATTTGAGATAACACTTTTGTTACTATACTAAACCCCTATTAGATTAGAATTTCAGTGCCTTGTATACTCCATAGAAACTTAAATAATTATTTTGATTGTGTAAAGCTGCTTTGGGACAATGCCAATTGTTAAAAGCGCTATACAAATAAAATTGAATTGAATTGAATTGAATTATATATTTTTTTGTCTCTTGTGTTTTTATAACTTTATTATACACCGATTAGCCACAACACTTACACCACTGCCAGGTGAATTTAATAACATTGATGATCAATTATTAGTGATGCTCCGATTGATCGGCCACCGATCATGATCGGCCAATATTGGCTAAAAATAGCTTGATCGCCGAACCCCAAAAGCGCCGATCTAAAAAGCCGATCACTTGACGGAAATTACTCGCGCGACTGTTTCACACGTGCATGCATGGCGTACAGGTAAACAACAGCAGAGCGGCAACATGAGTTTTCCCGTCTGGAAGTTTTTCAAAGTGTCCGATAAAGACGTAAAGTTAGCCGTTTGCAATGTATGTCATGATGAAAGGTGGAAGCAAGCAACGGTATTTTAACACCACTAACATGATTAGTCATCTTAGAACATGCCATACAACTGAATATGCCGAGTATGAGAAACTAAACCAGCCGAAGCCAACAACATCCCCATCCCTCTACCAGCCAACTGTGAGTGATGCATTTAAACGACGTGAACCATACAGCAGGGATAGTACGAGGTGGAAAGATATCACGTTCAGAATTATGGAATATTTATATATTTAAATATAGCCTATTTCTACAGGTTCAATATAGCTAATTTAGAGTTAGTTTTCATTTCTACAAATGGTGCAAACTCTTCTAGATTATAGATAAAAGATTCCCATTCCCCTGCCATTCGGTGATCTTGGTGATCGGTAATCGGCCCCAAAAATGCTGATCGGAGCATCTCTATCAATTATATACCAGTCAACTGGTGTTGATGGGCACCCAAGGCTCATATATGCCTGTGGGTACCAAAGGCTAACATGTCCAGTCCAATCCCACAGATAAGCCAAAGTAGTACAAATTGCTGAGAAAAGTCATTGCTGGCATAATAGAAAGGTACGTATCGGTGCATCACACGTCTGCTGCATAACAGGCAAAGAGCTCCAGGTTGTTGATTCGGCCTCCAAATTCCCCAGATCTTAATCTGGGATCCATGGAATGCTCTGGAAAAATAAATCCACTACATAAAGGCCCCACTCCACAACCCACAGCACTCAATGAATCCAATACTAATGTCCCAGTGCCAAACACCACAGCACATTCCTAGAGGTCTTGTAAAGTCATGACCCAAGGGACAAGAGCTGGCCCTGTGGCACAAGGAGAACCCATTCGATATCGGGGCTAATGTTTTGGGTTTTAATATTATAGCTGATTATTGTATGTTACATTTGGCAGGATAGAAAACAAATGTGATCTGATTATTCATTCTGCATGTTCTATCTTCCAAGCAAGTGTCTAGATTTAAAAGCAGTGGTCTAGATGCTATTGAAAAACCCCATCTGAGACATCTGTCAACTTTGGATACGTGAGCGATGCACAAGTAATTTTAATATTTTGAGTGTGCTGCCCAGAATATTATGCATCTGAATAATTTGTTCTGAATACAGATAACCACCATAGTGTAAATATTTGTGACATTTCTTTTAAATTTTTTGACTCAGACTAACGCTCAGAATAAATTTTCACACAAAAATACAAAATAAAATTGCTATGCTAAAATGAATGAAATCAAAAATAACATTTCCTAAACAAGAAATAAAAAGATATGATTTAAAAATAGAAATATTGTTGCAAGATTGGCCTTTCTTGAAACATAATTTTCTTTGCAATTCCTTTAACGCTATGCTTTTGCTCTGTAAGCCCCATGGTTCTTCCATAATTTCTCTCATTCTGACACACCTTCAAGTCCTGGCACTGATTCTGTGGTGATTCCCCTGTGACCTCATCTATGGAGAAAAACAGTTTGCTTCCTCTCCTCTTCACTCACACACAGCAAACATCTTCAGCCTATCTTCCAGCCCTCCTGAGCATCTGGGAGATGGGAGTGCTGAAACCAATCACTTTGGTTAATAAAACTGAGCTTTGAATTCGTATAACAGCTGTTTAACTGTTCACTTGCCAGTAGAGGTATTGTTGAGTCCAGCCTTTTTAGCTTTGGAATACAGCAATATTTTATGAAAACATAGAATTACATACTTGGAGAACATTACAATGGCAGGTGTATTTGTACTGTACTAGTAGAAATACTTTAGAATAACAGCAGTGCTTTGATTAAGAAAACAGATTTAATTATAAGGCTTACTGATATTTAACCTGAACGATTGAGGGCATCTTCAGTGTTTCCTCTCCTACTGATCTAAAATTAGTGGCCCAGACAAAATAAAATAGCACATGCAGAAATCTGTTAATATTTCCAATGATACCTTAACAAGTGAAAATACCTTGAGCAAAATGTATTTTTTAAGCCTTTTTTTTTTTACTACTTTCAAGCTTGAAACATTGTTGTTTGACTGACAATTTCTTTTTAAGAATTTAAGAATCTTGAATTATTTTGCTATAGAATAAGATTTAGAGCTTAAAACAGGATTAAACAGGCTAATTAATATATTCATTTATAATAAGAAACAGCAGTTAATATTTGCTCATGTTCAAACTTTTTCACATGCATAGCTATAACTTTCCAGTGATATAAAAAATCTTAAATGGTATTAATTATGCATGAAGGCAGTGTTAGTATATAACTTTATTTATATTTATTCATACTTTATTCATATAAAACATGAAGTTTATATAATTATGAAATTGCGATTTGATGCTGTTGTTTTCAATAAATGGGAGTTGATCATCAATTTCACAGTAAAGCTGTTTAAATAATCAATTCTTCAAAACACATTAAACACATTAAATATTTCCTTTTGTTTTGGCCAGATTGAAGGTTCAAGTGGAATTCCATACATACAAGATCGGATGTAAGTCATCTTTGACCCACGAAACCCAAGGATGAAGTTGCTATGGAAACTACTTGTGCTGCAGTCATTCATGGGGTATCTCGCAGGTAACAGGATCTTATTAAGATTTTCTTTCTTTAATGATGCATATCAGGTAATCCTTGTGAAGTTATTTCTATTTACAGTGCAGTATTTGGACTGGTTTTCTCAACAAAAAGGCAGAGCTGAGACCAGACCTAACACTTTTAGACATTAGTACTTGCATACAAATATTACGTTTTACGGTTTGAGGGATTTAATAGGCTACTGTAGGTAACTATAGTTTAAAAGGATCTGAGAGGACAGATCAGAAGGGAATGCTTTTCCTGTATCTTTCAGACTATGGTGTGTAAGACCCTCTGTTTTATTTTTTAATTTCTTAATTTTTTTTTACATGTTTGTATTGTTTCCTGTTTTCTTTTTTCTGTTTATTGGGTTCAGGTGTGTCTTGAGGTAAGGCATTAGAATTAGGCATAGTCATCGTCATCAGTAAAAGGCACAGGACAGCCACCTGGAGTTTGCCAAAAGGTACCTGGAGGACTCTCAGCCTCAAGTCTTTTTGAGTATGGTGCTACAAGATGGTTTTTCTTCTGGAGGGTTCTTCTCTCTCTACAGAGAAATGCTGGATCTCTTTCAAGGTGACCATCGGGTGTCCTTGTCACGTCCCTTCCTAAGGCCCTTCTACCCTGATCGTTCAGTTTGGCCTGGCGGTCCTCTCTAGGAAATGTCCTAGTGCTTCCAAACTTCTTCCATTTCTGGATTATGGAGACCACTGTGCTCATTGGGACCTTCAATGCTGCAGAAAGTTTTATTATCCGGTTTAACAATAATAAAAACTATTTAAGAATATTTAAAAATAGTTAGCACTTGCATCCTGCCTTCTAATTCATGACAGTGAGCTGCTAGTAATAATATTGTTTAAAAAATGATATTATTAATGTTTACAGTTGATTAACATTAATGTTATCAATGGTGACAGTTTTAATTTTATGGCTATTGGTATATATGTGTGTGTGCGTGTGTGTGTGTGTGTGTGTGTGTGCGTGCGTGTGTGTGTGTGCACGTGAGGGTGTGTGTGTGAGCGTGTGTTTGTACATGTGTTTGTGTGGATAGACGGATGGATAGATATACACACACTCATCAGCCATAACATTAAAACAGTCAACATTAAAACCTCCAAGGATTTTGGGTTCTCCTTGTGCTACCAAATTGGCTTTGGACAATCAGGGCATGGCCCCACAAGGCCTCTGGGGGTGTGCTGTGGGGTCTGGTACCAGGACGTTGGCAGCAGATCCTTTGGTTGCTTTGGGGCGGGGCCTCGCAGGATCAGACTTGTTTGTCTGGTGTATCCCATGGGTGATCAATCAGACTGGCATCTCGGGAGTTTGGAGGCCAGGTTGGTGGCCTTGCTCTCTTTGACTGCTGGGCTCCATGCATGGTGGGCTATGTGCTGTATCGGGTGTTCTGGTACCTTTCTATCATGGTCAGCATTGACTGCGTTATGAAAATGAATACAAGACCATTAAGTCTATTTTATATATACAGTGCATCCAGAATGTATTCACAGCACTTCACTTTTTCCACATTTTGCTATGTTACAGCCTTATTCTAAAATTTATTAAATTAATTATTTTCCTCTGAATTCTACAAACAATACCCAATAAGGATAATGTGAAAGAAGTTTGTTTGAAGTCTTTGCAGATTTAGAAAAAAACAACAACACATGTACATAAGTATTCACAGCCTTTGCCATGACACTCAAAATTGAGCTCAGGTGCATCCTTTTCCCACTAATCATGCTTGAGATGTTTCTACAAGTTAATTCAGTAGATTTGGACATGATTTGGAAAGGTACACATCTGTCTCTATAAGGTCCCACAGTTAACAGTGCATGTCAGAGCACAAACAAAGCCATGAAGCCCAAGGAATTGTCTGTAGACCTTCGAGACAGGATTGTATCGAAGCACAGATCTGTGGAAGGCTACAGAAAAATTTCTGCAGCAGGGTTTAGCCCGCCTTGTGCCCTAAATCTCCTGGGATAGGCTTCAGACCCCTCCGTGACCCTGCATACAGGATTAAGCAGTATAGACGATGAGTGAGTGAATGAGTGTGAAATGATTATATGTAATGTTACCTAAAATACAGTAGTGTTTTATTACTGCACTAACACACACACACACACACACACATTTTACTCTTTTTTTCTGTATTTTTTAAGCTGAGGACATTGTTATATAATATGTTAATCCATAGGTTCTTTTATTGAGTGATCTGAATATCTTGCAGTTTGAGACAGTAGTCGACTTCCAGTCGCATTAGTCATGTACTTCCTCTAAGCATCATGGGAGTGACAGGAAAGGTCACTACCTGGTGCAACAGCAGAGGTGGAAGTCTGGCTGTCGAAATGAGTGGGCATGGAGAGACACTGCTCAGAATGCCAAAAGGAGGCTGCAGTGATTCCTCTACCCATAAGACGTCTTCTTTAGTTACCATGAACACCATGACAGGGCTCTTTATATACTCAAATGCACACACATACTGTATGTGTACACATCAGTCTTTATGTCTTGCCTGTTTGCATATCATTACCTCAGAACCAGACACACACATGCACAACTCACTTTCACAGAATGCACTCTGCATACTAATTTTTTGGGCTGTTTTTTCTTTTGTTCTTAGTCGCTTTGCGAGCAGTGTGTCTCTGCCTTAAGAGTCATCTTTTTTTTGTTTGTTTGTTTGTTTGTTTGTTTGTTTTTGTAAGCACCTATGTGGGCCATCTAAAAAGATGAAATGCTTTAACTTATGCTGGAATTTCCCACAGAGATCAAACACATGCTCCTTGAAAGAGAGATTGATGGAACAATGGAGTCAAATGTCAAAAGCTTGAGAATAGGTCAGGCATTAGTAAAGTAGGGTGACAACTCTGGAGTTTTATTTTTATGAAATCCATCACACTTCCACTTACACATAAACATTTCTTTAAAGAATACACAACACATTTATAATGCATTTCTGCTAACTACATACAGTACATAAGCTAGATTACATTAGATTCGATGATGTCACAGAGCAAAGTTTGTATCTTGCTCAAAAGTGGCAGATTTACAGATAGATAAAATATGTCTCAGAGTGTTTCAAAAGAGAAGCAGGCAGGGTGATCATTCTTTTACATACTGGGGAAACTTTCTACCTTGATGGTATCCAAATGAGTACATTAGTGTAGCAGAAGATTACATAGAGACATAAAAGTAGTTTTTTACTCTCATAGCTAAATAGCTACATTATGTACAGAATAGATACAGAGTAAATATACAGTAGTGGAATAGTGAAAAGTGTAGTATTTGGATAAAGCTGTGCAGAATTAGCATAATAAGAACACATCCACAGGGTAAAGGCAATTGTCAGTCCTTGTGGGCACTGACGCACCTGTAGCACCTGTTTGATGGGAGGAGCATAAATAGTCCATGATTTACGGTGAGAGGCATCATGCCTTTAGCCCTTGGAGGGCAGCACTTCCTGTGATTTTTCTCAATTTTTCCTTGTTTTCAGTGGTGATGATTTGTTTTGTGGTTTTGCAGTACCACCCACGGAAGAGGTTTGTGGTCCAATGTGGTACAGTTTTCATTCTTTGCTGAGCAAATTTGAGCCACATAACTTTTAACCCCAGTTATTATTCTTAAAGCTTCCAGAGAAAATGTTGGTTCCATTTGGTGGCCTTGAGAATGTCAAATGGGCCATCAGTGGACATTATGGATTAATTTGCAGATTCCTTTACTTAATATCTTTCAGGCCATATATTCAACCACAGTAATTTCTTATGTCCAATTTCTCACTCCCTTTTTGGTCTTTGTTTAATGGTCCATGATACAGAAAAGACTTTCAGAACAAATCATTTGGTGGACATGCTATTTATGGTTTATAAAGGCTAGAAGCCCAGTGGGTATTTTGTTAAACAGAAATTTCCCAAACTATTCTGTCATTGACCCTGTATTTCTTTGACAGAAACAGCTTTTTTATTATATTCAATATTATAGCGTACCTTTTTACCAAGAATCAGTGTTAGGTTTAAAATAACGAGTGAACCACTTGGGCTGTCCGCTGTGCTTTGACACGGTTACTGAGGTTGAGAGAGCCACAGTCAAATATGTGCACAAAATGAGTGTTGAATATTCTCTGGTTTACTACAATATACAGTGGAACCTCGGATTATGAGTAACGTGGGTCACGAGTACCAAGTATCATGTATCACGCATGCGCTTCTTGTTTTGACGACGAGCGTCACGTGATCACAACTAAGTCAATGGTTTTTCTCTCTCTTGTGCTGCGGAATTGTGGGTAATCGTCTCCCCTGCTGGGTCTTAGTGCACATCTCTTACTGGTATAATCAACATCCGTGCACGCGTGTACTGTTAACTGTAACAGTGACCACGTGTGTGTGTGTGTAAAACATCTTTTATTTTGTGTCTGTATGCCTGTGTGTACAGCGCACGTGAATTGTTTATTATAACACGTGTTTGCGCGTGTATAAAGCAAAGGCAAGTCTCATTAGGGATAAAAAAATTTTCTCTCCCTGTCGTTTCACTCTGTGTGTGGGAAGCCGAGAGGAGGAGGGGGGCTGTAAAGGCGAGAGAGAGAGTGTGTGTGTGTGTGTGTGTGTGTGTGTGTGTGTGTGTGAGCGTGTGCGCGTAATTTGACACTGTGCTCCTTCAGTCACACCAACACACACACACACACACACTCTCTCACCTTTACAGCATCCCCCCCACCCCCTCCTCCCCTCGACTTCCCGCACACAGACACAAACACTCTCTGCCTTACACAGAAAGTCTGCTCTGTCGCAATTCTTTTCAAAGGTGAAGTGCAGGTTCATTTGTTGTTGTTTTTTACTTTACAGCAGTGATTCCGTTAGTATGCGCTCACGCGAGTGTGATTAGCGATGTTCCTTGCAATTTTTTCCGATAAAACAGTCTCTCCGTCAATATATGTGTGTGATAAGTGATTCCGGTTATGTGCGCAGGCGCTGTGTGTGTGTGTGTGTAATGTGTGTGCGCACACACACACACACACACACACACACAGCGCCTGCGCGCATAAACGGAAACACTTATCTATCAGGATTTATTTTTACTTTTTTTTTAAGGTAGTGCAGGTTAATTTGTTTTATTTTTACTTTATATTTTGTATTAATAATTTTTATGTATTTATTTTTTTGGGCTGTGGAACGAATAATTTGAGTTTCCATTATTTCTTATGGGGAAATTAAATTTGGTTTACGAGTGTTTTGGAATACGAGCCCGCTTCTGGAACGAATTATGCTCGTAATCCGAGGTTCCACTGTATACAGAGTATTTAAGTTTTATAGTCAAACACATTGTGTCACGTACATATGTTACATCAAGGAACAAAAAGGCATTACCATGTTCCGGTTAAGTCCCGGGGAAACAGGTTCTGGGGAGAACACAGAGATAGACAGTTTCATGCATCTGGATGCAGTCTACAGGAGGCAGTACCATATAAGGCATGAGGGAGTGCAATGTGGGGGTTGTTTTATAGGCATACGACATAGAACAAACAGTCAGAGCCATGAGAAAGTTCACACAATGTCAGAAAACCCTAACAATCAGGTAGCATATTAGTGTGATAGACGAAAGTCAGCATTCCTGTAAGAGAGCTTTCCTGACCAGCTGTGCCCATCATTCAATTACTTGGAAGCTCATATAGACTGAAGCTTATTGATTCAAAGAAAGAAAGAGATGGGACAGAAAAAAGATACATTCTGTGTCTATCAGGTCTAAACTAATTTCAGGTGGTATGGCTTTGTCAAGCTGTGTCTGAAATAGGTTTGCCATGTGGTGAGAGTCCTGGCATTCTCACAAGGTAGTGATTGATTTAGTTATTAAAAGGACAAAGCAACTGGGGTTGGGTTGGTGGCTGTACCAGAATGAGTGGGTGAATGTACTCTAGAGAAATATGGAGGAAAAGAAAGGAAAAATAAAAGTAAAGTGCAAACAAAAGCAAGGGTGTCACCATGGCATTACAATTCTATGCAAATCAGTTCCCGCATTTGGTCTCATGCAAATCCTTGTCACCCCTGGAACAAATGGAACTCATCATATAAACACTAGTGCCAGATCCCTATGATGAGGGAACACACATTTAGAAACCATTTTATTTAGCTTTTGTTCCAGTTTCTATAAGGCACCCTTAAACCTGTCCTAAGACCTTGTTGTATTTAGTTATTTTCAAGGATTGCATTTCTACACAGCCATGGTGGGATGTTTGAAAATTCAGGTTTTGGCCTCCGTCTATCCATTTTGTTAGTTGATTCATTTAAAAAGATTTGTTGGTGTTACTCAGGGCCTCTGGCTGTAAAATGTCTCTTTCATGCTGATCAGAGAGCTGCTTTCACTGGACTTTCGCTCTCTGTCTCTCTCTCTCTCTCTCTCTCTCTCTCACACACACACACACACACACACACACACGGGAAGGCCGATAGAATTTGCCTTGGGCACTTATTGGTTTCCAACTATGTGGAATAACACTAAGTGGAAAATCCTGACAGAGGATTTTTTTGTACCATTCTCTACCTGACTAAAATCATAATCCCTTCCAATCCTTTTTGAGGGCATGACATGAAGAGTGTCTCGTGTCAGACACAGCTGTGCACTCAAACTGTAATACACTTACCAAACAAAGTAATATCAAATCCCATACTATTTGGACGCTGATTGCAAAACTCAGAAAAAATGCCAGAGGCTTTGCTGGAGAGGGAATATGTAAGTAATTTGCAGTGTCAATATTCTCTTACAAAAATCACTATCACATTTAGACAGGACCACATGGTATTTGTTCAGAACCTGTTTTCCTGATTATTAGATATCCCTTTTGGCTGATTTTCATACCAGGATTTTTACATCTCCTAGCTCCATATGTTACCTTCAGTATTTATTGTAGAGCAGAAATAATTCAAACATCTTTTTCTTCATATCTCTAAACACTTTCAGACAGCAGTTGATATCTCTAAATTTAAAGAGAAAAGAAACAGATATGGGTTAAATGTATCATAAAATGATTCAACACTTTCCGTTTAAGGCTACTGTCTCCAAAGTCACTGTTTTGTCACTACATCCATTCATTTGCCACTGCGGTGCGAGCAAAAATGGATGCCCCACTTGTGATTTGCACGAATGAAGAACAGCATGCAGTAATGATTTTTTTTGTGGTCTGACAGTGTACTGTACCTGATGCTGAAACAACTCACAGAAGAGCATAAACAGAAGCGTTTTGACCAATACTCTAAGGAAGGTAAAAGTTTCTTAAAGAGAATCATTTCCTGGTTACATGGATTCATCACTATATGCCTGAGAGTATGGAATGGAAACATCCTCAATAGCCGATCAAGATGGAAAATTGGTGCTTACATTTATCAACAGTGCTTGTTACAGTGCCTATTGAATAGCTAAAACCTAAACTTCGGATTAAATACAGGAGACTGCTATCCAAGGACGTTGTGATCTTGCATGACAATGCACGTCTGCACACTTCTGCCCACATTGTCGAGTCTTTTTTAATGTGTTGAAGCATCCTCCCAACAGTCCTGATCTTGCTCCATTAGACTTTTACCTGTTCAGTCCCCTGAAAGCAGCCCTATGAGGATGAAGATTTACTTCTGATGATGAATTGAAGACAGCAGTGAATTTGTGACTTGCAGTGAGAATATGAAAGCTTCTTGACAGATGGACAAAGTGTTTTGAAAAGCAACGAGATTATGTCAAGAAATTATGTATTTGTTTTACAGCTATCATATTTTTGACTCACTGTGGATAATTTTTGACTTACTCATAGTGAAATTAGAAGGTGTCTCTAAACTTCTAGTATTAAACCACTCCTGAACCAGATACCATGTCAGAAGTGTATAACCCGGTCTAAAGGGAAAGAGAACAGGACTTTTGTCTATTGGTCCTAATTATTTGTTTTAGATGAAAGTGAAGATTGCATTGCATTTGGAAACCAAGGTCCCTGATTCTGGAAAAAGTGTGGACAGGCACATAATCTAGGGTACTTGAAGTTTGTCATGTCATCTGCTGTTGTTGGTCCACTGTTTTTTTTTTCCTCAAATTTTTTCCTTTTCCAGCAGGACTTAGCATCCACCCAAAATTCCAGACCTACCGCTAACTGTTGTGCTGACCATGATATTACTGTGCTTGATTGGCAAGGAAACTGACCTGAACTCCATAGAGAAAGTCAAGGGTCTTGTCAAGGGGAGGATGGGAAACACCCAACCCAATAATACAGATTAGCTGAAGGCTGCTGTCAAAGCAATCTGACAGTGCCACAGGCTAACCACTGACATGCCAATAAAAAAACGAATGCATACATCAGATCTCGAAGGTACAGTATGGTGATGTACTATTAATGTGGACTGGGACAGGAATCTGTGAACACAGTTACAGGCTCAAAACTAGAAAAATCAATCAGACCACAAATGTGTGTGACAGAGAGCGAGAGAGAGAGAAATTCAGTGTCATAGTAAGTTAGGAGTTGCAGACCTTTGCAGCCATGTCTGTAGGATATGCTGTTTTTGAAGATGTCAGATAGACATCCCACCCCAAGAGGAGCTTAAAGCACAATGTGGGCTTGGACCAAGTACTTCTTCTCTGGTGTGTAGTTCCCTCAGTTTACAAGATATTGAAACTTGCTTGCCTGTGCCATGTGTCCAAGATGGACTAGAAGAGATGCACCAGTTCCCTTTCAAAAGCTACACTCGATGCTGCGTGAAAACGCTATGGGAACATCTTTTTGTGTTGCGGGTTGTGAAGCATGTGTGTATCAAACACGCCAAATTTTTGGCTTATATAACCTCGGTCAGGTGACGTCGTCTGATGA
>JAQMYJ010000037.1:25556461-25568543 GCA_030014305.1 Clarias laeviceps
CAGTATTGTTGTAGAATGTAGAAAATAAATCACTAAAGAAAAAAAAAGAAATTTGCAAGTGTTCTAAAACTTTTGAATGGTAGTGTACCTCTGTGATCCCATGAGTTTATAATAAAGCTTTTTAAATTGAAATGAATAACAGAACAGGACACAACTAAATGCAACAGCTTCCCACACACAACATGTGTATCTGATGTCTTTTGTTTAGAGTGCGCATGCATCTTTTGAGAGCAAGTTAAGAGCATTTCTACACACACATTACAATGAGAACTCAATGAGGTTAGGACTAAACAGCTGTGTGGCCATAAGAAAACAATTTGTTAGTGAGACTAATTAAAAAAAAAGCTTCCATTTTATTAGGGAGCATGAAGGTTTACCCTGTTTTAAAGGAATGGGCATGTGATGCACCCATCTTGCATAGACTCCTCTATACAAGCATCTGAAATGTTATGATCTAAAGTCATGACTTTTGAGTTATTTCATGAATTAACCAAATCCTGAAAGTCTGCTCAAGGAATCTCCAGAAAAACACTTTATGTAGTGGTTTGTCTCTCCTGTCATTAATACAAGATCTTGGCCAGACTTGATGCAGTGTAGTTCTTTTGTTTATCTGTCTATCTTTCTATTTATAATATAATTTTTTACAATTAATGGCACCCCCACAAATCAATATCTAATAAAGAATTCTATACAGTAATGTCACCTGGAAAATTGGAATCAAATTCAGACTGAGATGGTTTCTGCCAAACACTGACTTGTGGTAAATCAGCCATTTTTTTTATTTGGATAAATTAGACCATTATTTTAATGTAGCAATTATTTATGGCCATGTCGTTACCCCTTGGCAAAAGGCAGCCAGGTTATGGGCTAGCTTATTGGAATAAATGATGCTGTTAATCTTCACACAAAGTCCATTTGAAATGTAATTCTGCATATATATTGTAGCCTCCTTTTTTATGTAATTTTTTTTGGCACAGATCTTATAAAGGTCACAAATAAGCAAACAATAAATGAACAAATCAATAAATTATAAAATGTATTATTATTATTATTATTTTACATTATTTTACATTTATTATTATTATTATTTTACATTATTATTATATATTATTATACATCACCTGTTTGGGGAAAAAAAAGCGTTCTTATGAGAATGCACTGTTTGCAATTAATTTCTCTTGAGGTGCTCAAGTCACATTTCCCCCTAAATTGTCGTTCACATTAATTGTTATAGTCTATATAATTCGAAAAAATGCACATTTTAGTCCAAATGAATGATATTATATTATCTTCATACCACTGTGCAACTGTGGCATATCCTAATGGTTGTGTTTTAATATATCCTGCCTGCAGCATAAACAACTTATCAACGAGAGAACCAGTTGAGAACAAGGTCAGTAACAGCATCCGAAGCTGTCTGAAGGTATCATGCAGTTTAGCTAAGCTGGATTTCAAGCACCTTCTTTTTTATTTATAAATTAATTTCTAAAATTTCAAGACTTTTTCCAAGACTTTTTTTGAATAAAAATATTTTTATGATGATTTTTTATTTTTTTCAAGATTTGTCATTCTATGTTAGAATCTGAGAAGTTACCATGTACAGTTCCTTGAGCGTCGTCTAGGGTAATATTTTTTAATAATTTATCAATCCAATACATTTCGTCAGAAAGTCCTTTCTCAGTGTTCTCAAACCTTAGATTTGCATGAAATATGATACGATTTAGATTTATAGGCCAATGATTCAATATTTCAAAATACCACTGCATCTGGTATTTGATATGTTTCAGTAGCATCTAGTCGATATTTGAACACTCCCTGTGCTGGATTGTTTGATATTTAAAATCCCTACATTAAAAATTATAGATCAGTGTAGCATATGGGTTTAGGGGCATGTACTGAGAACAAAACAAAAATGCATTTACATCCAGTAAGGTATGTTGGAAGCAAATATTTTGGGACTTTTTATAATGGAATCATGGGATATCAAAAAGGTGTCATGTTTAGACACTTTTCTTATATATATATAATTTTTTTTTTTTTTTTTTTTTATAAACCTTCCTTCTGTTAATTTATTACAGTGTTGCACTGAGCTCCCCTGCTGCTAAAAAGCTTTTACTCTTTCTGTATGAAACTCAAGTGAGCAGTGCTGGTTCAGAGGGATGGAATGGAAATGTGGAGTTCCCGCTGCTTGAGTGTAATCCAGCTGACCTTTGGTGCATTTCACACTAACCAGTCTTAAGAATTTGTGTGCACTTGTTTTGCATGTTGCATTTGCACCAGTTAAATCCAACTCACATTGGAAGAACAATGGGTTTTACCAAAAAGTCCTTAGCAAGGTTAAATAAATATCTCATATTGTGCGGTACAACTAATGTTCCACAATTATTTTTGTTTTTAGTTTTTACTCAAAAACATTTAATGGTTATCTTATAGATGTAGCAAAAGAATACTGTAGCATTATAAAGTATATTAATCAATTAACATACTTTTGGGGTGGATCATTGTTTTGATTTTATTCAAACCAAACCAAATAACTTTTAGTTATTTCCCTAGCAGAACAACAGCTCAGTCACACTAGAAACCTTTCTTGTGTCTTAGGGAGTTACTCTGGGACAACTGTAAAAAACTAAAAATAAAACACACATACACACACACACACATGATAAATGGAACTGACTTACAAAACAAACACCATGAATTTACAGTAATATTCACAATATACACATCATACACTAAAAGGAATGTAATAACTAAAAATGGGCACTGACTAAAGAGAAACATGAAAATGTGTGTGCACGTAATCAGATCATGTGATTTGTGGTAGTCTGATTGTCTGATGGTGATGGTGGCTAATGCAGCCCTAATGTATTACTATGACAACTAAACTAGTAACCTTTTTTTTTCCCTGGAAAAAAATTGGAAGGATTGCTCTACATGTCAACAGTGTTCATACTGATAAGAAATAAAATGAATACTACTAATAAATATACTACTACTACTACTACTACTAATAATAATAATAATATTAATAATAATAATAAAAAACAATAATAATAACTGTTGTTGTTGTTACTATTATTATTATTATTANNNTATATTACAGTATTGCAATATATAATTATTTACTATATATATATATATATATATATATATATATATTATTATTATGTTGGTGGTGTTGTAATATAATAACACATAGCACATAATAATAACACATAGGTCATAGCAACCACTACTAAACTGAAGGAATCTTTACATTGTGACATGTTACAAAGAACAACCAACTACAACCTGTTTGCTCATTCATTTACCATAACAGCGTAACGAGTACAATGTTAGCCAAAGTGTGATGCAAATCAGCATAAAATGTTTCCCTAAAACTGTTGCCTAGGTGATAGTGTCAAACAACATCAATTGTCAGGCAGTATGGAAATTAGATTTGCATATAATTTAATTTCTCTTATTTCTCTTTCTCCAACAGTGGACAATGTAATGCAGGCTCCCATTATCACCAAGCAGCCTGGCAGCATCGTATTCCCAGTGGACTCCTTGGTGAAAAGCCAAGAGGTTGTGTTTAGTTGCGAAGCTCAAGGACAGCCTCCACCAATTTACAGGTGATTTTTTTTTTTGTGTGTTTCTACCAATAATAACTCAATTTCAAAACCAGTCAAAAAGGAATTAGGAAAGAAATATAGTCAGGTCCATAAGTATTTGGACAGTTTCACAAAATGTTTGTGTTTTTACCCCATACTCAACCACAATGTGTTTAAAATAAACCAATCAAAGAATATTAAACCTACTGGAGGCCATACTTTTTTTTTTTTTTAAATACTACAGTATTTATGTCACTGTAGACTGGTGGTCAATGCACATTACTAGCTTTTTTTCACATTTAGCTTATCTGAAGGCTAATAAATAGCCTAGAAATGAGCAAATGAAAACTAACAAACATTTATCAAGCTTTTGAAAAAAGAAAACAGCCTGTTGTATGCATTTAAAGTTCTGCTAAGAACAACAGTAGCACCTGGTCTGGCCTCTGAAATGCATGCAGCGGAGTAATCATGGTTTTATGATGGTTGTATCAGTAATGTGCGAAAAAGCCAATCAATCTATCTCACTGTTGCCCACTCACACACTCGCCGAGTAGTCATATGTGCGTGTGTTGCACCTAGACATTAAAGATATGTACTGTAGTAAAGGCGGTTCTTGTGCATATTATAAAATATAATCTTGCCAGTATACAGGTGGAGGCAGTATCATGGCATGAGCATGGTTATGTTTATTGATGATGTAGATGCTGAGGAGTAGCAGGGTGAATTCTGAAATGTATAGAACTATACTTTCTGCTCAAATTCAGTCAATTGCTGCACAATACAGATGGCCTAAAATGCACTTAAAAAACGTTTTGTGTTTATTTGTGTTTAAAAGGCTGAGTCATTCTCCTGACCTCTAACTAGTTGAGCATTCATTTCATTTATTGGAGACAAACCAGAAGGCAGAAATATCTACAAACAGACAGCAACTGAACGCGGTTGCAATAAAGACCTAAAAAAGCATCTCAAGGGTGGAAACACAACATATGGGAATGTCCATAGGTTGCAGATTTCAGGCAGTCATCAACTTCGACATTTTTGTATTCAAGCATTAAAAAATCCTAATATCCATGATTATGTTAATTTGTCCAATTACTTTTCAGTAAGTTGGGACTTTTAAAAAATGGTTAATGTTATTTATTTATGTATGTTAAACCCCATTAGAGCCGTGGGGAAACCCTATTACAGCTAAAAGTCAACACTTTAATTCCATATAGAGGAATGCATTCAGATGCATTGTGAAAGTGTAAAGAAGAAAAAATACAGAAAATGTGCCGCTGTCCAAATACTTATCGACCTGACAGTATTTAGTAATGAAACACATGAGTCTTTCACTACATGATTACTTATAAAGGAAATGAGGTTAATGCCTTTTCTGTCATTACCAATTATTCTAGTGTAGTTTGACAAAATAATTATGTGATGTTTCAATGCTGTATTTTTATGTTATGTATATACAGGATGGTGTTGTGTAAAAATGTTATTGGCATAAAATATCGAAAAATCTAGGTTTTACTAAAAAAGCTAAGTGGACGAACAGTACATAAAAATCTGAAGAATAGTTTTTTTTTTCTGCTAAACATTAAACAAGATTGTGTGGCTATGTAATCCTTTAAGACTTTGACAGTAGCTGATTAATTTAGCAAAAGCCATGTATGATCTGCCTACACCCTGTGTCTTGTACAGATGACTGCAGTTTTCTTCATTGTGGCAGCTAAGGTTTCTGTGTACAGACAGGTCTATTTTACTCCCCCAGGATTGAGGTAGCTTAATGGACGATCTAATAAGCCACTTCCCATTTCCTGCCAGCTTGGCTAAATCGCCTGGCCTCAAGGTGAACATCTTCCTCCTGGCAGCTCCCAAGTCCATCACTTTAAAAAGTCATTAAACTGCAAGCCATTGCACTATGCCTCCTGCACTCATTATCGTGCTGTTAGCCATTTTAGCCTGAAAAGCTAACCTGCCCTCCCTGCTGTAAAGTCATTTCATTCCTTAGCCAATTTAAGTTCATAGAACCCTGGAGATAAATGAAACCTGTGTTTCTTAGCTATTGTGCAAAGACAGCTGGTTCATGTGTATATCGCCAGCTCAAGGTTGCTATACAAATGGTAAACAAATGAATTTTAAGATGAAATGTTGACTGTCTCCATAACCAGACATTAATTGTGATCAACGGGTAAAATAATTAAATTGCAAGTTGCATGATGCGGATTATTCTGATTAACTTTACTTGTTATGCCTCAAATACAATACATCTAAAAAGCATGTATCGTTATCTTTTTGCAACAGTGCTAAGCAGGTCTAATATGCATCTTCTCTTATTACACCACCTGTGTCCCAATCTGATAGAGCTGTTGACACTGCAAGCATACCAACCTTTGTGCCTTTTGCATACTGGTGTATGCTGCCATGAGTTAAAATGCACAAAAGAACAGTCTTCCTTTTCCCCCACCAAAAGCAGTCATGCGAAACCAATCGACATGTTAAGCTAGAATGCCTGACAGTAGTGTTGTATTTGAACCCTTCAAAATGAATTAACCCTCTGGAAGCCCTGCCCATCCTCTCATCTTACATTAGTAATCTTCTCATCTCTCAATTTTCCTGCTTGAATTGTGTTCTGATGCAATCCCCTTACTTTCTGTAAATGTGGTTTAGTGTAAAAAAAATAAGAATGTCTATTTAATATTTATTGGACAAGTGTATATTTAATATAATTTATCTATCAATATCAATTTATCACAAATATATCAGTCGAAAATAATCTTAAATAATTAACAGTTAGTAAGGTTTCTGCTCTGCTCTTAGAGAGACTACGTATGTGGTTTACAGTGTCTTATTTTATCTCATCTTCTCTTATCGTGTGTCTGTCAAAACCTGTGAGATTTAATGTGACTGTGGGTAGTTTTTTAGTAAGCAATACACATATTGTTTCATAAAATTGACCACCTTGTTTGATGGAATTATGAATCTATAATCCACCACAAGTGTTCTAGTTAAAGATATTAAGAAATACAGTCAACATAATTAAGATGAGTAAATGGTTAAATTTAATAATAATGAACAGTTGTCAGAATGTACCCATAGATGTCTTTGTCTTTTGTTTGACTTCTCTCTCTCTCTCTCTCTCTCTCTCTTTTCTTTTCAATTACATTGTACTGACACTAGTACTAACTTGTCTGCCAGTGCATCTGTAATGAAATGATGTTAATGCTAAATTGCTTTCATTTAAATGTCTGGTGTGAAAACATGTTATTGAAATATATGAGCTGGACGAAGAGAACCATCACACTGGACATCCTGCCATCAAGCATTGTGTTAAGCACAGGTGGTCAGATCTGTCTTAACACAGATTTGGGTTAAATTCACAAGTACACATTGTGTAGTTGGACCAAAAAAATGTGCTACTTGCTCATCCACAGCATCTACAGCCCACAGATCATCTGATGCCACAGTTTATTGCCACATAATGTTGCGGAGCCTATAGACCTCACAAACTGAAGCAAACCCAAACAGTAACACTGCCTCTATGCATGATGGATGCATAATTTCTTGCACTTCACTTCTTACCCTGATGAACCCATCACGGAAAATGGTCAAACATCAGACCATCATATCTTGTTCTGAAATATATGATATAATTATACAGTATATATTTGTGTGCGATTCATATAATCGCCACACTGACTCCAAAATCGATTTTTTCAAAACTATTTTTACATTTATAATAGAGATTAACAGTTGATTTGACAGTGACCTGAATTGGTGTTTAGTTTGATTGGCCATGACCGGTGATCAGCCAATCAGCCTCAGATATAAATAATTCTGTACCGAGCGCAGAAATTTCTGAGTGCCGCAACAGAAACGTGTTTTTATATTGTTACATTATCAAAAATCGTGCAAGTTAAAATCCTCCAATTTGCCTTTTTCTCCAAAGTCTGTGAGCGAATTGTAAACCTTAAACCAGTCATTACACATATAAGAGTCTCAAAACACCACAAGCGCTAATTAGTCAGAAAACACATTAGTTAGAAGCCCTGCATGCCCGCATTAGAAGCCACATGCGCCCATGTGCTCGCAGCCACTTAACCCACTGGCTCACGGTCAAGTTTAACTGCTGCCCCTGGTTTTTAAGTGAGCAAACTGATGTTATAATGAATGGGTTACTTTTAATTAATAATTAAACATTTTACCTTTTAAAGGTTTAGAATTGTAACAAAATTGGGAAAATAATTTAATGTCAGATCAGGATATTTATGATATCATGATACTTATAGAATACAGTTTTAATTGAATCTGCACCTACAGTGGGTATAGAAGAGAATCACCCTCCTCTCTCCTTAAAATAATCACATTTTGTTGCTTTGAGATTTGAATGAAGACAGACAGTTTTTGTTTCATTCAGCTGTATTTACTCAGTGCAATATTTTAACATCTAAGTAAAAGACATAATAACAAAATGTCAGAAAAAAAAAACAGAAATCACTGAGTTGGAAAAGTATCATCCTTTTTAAAAATTACTTGTAAACTCAATCAGGTGAGACTTATCACCTTCTCAATGCCACACAAAGCCATTGGACTTTCAACTATAATCAGCTGTGGTCATTCTGATTATCTCAGCATGAAAAGCTGGAGCATTTCAGTCCCTTGTAATGCAATTGAAGCAAACAATCAGCTATGTGTGGCAAGGCACTGTCAGAAGATCTCCGGGTTAAAGTTGTCCACAGGCACAAGTCAGGACATGGATACAAAAAAAAGTCAAAGCCTTTATCACTGCCTAGAAGAACAGTAAAGTCTTTCATTAAGAAATAGAAGGTATTTGGTACAACATAGACCCTCCCTGGATCAGGACGTCGCTCCAAACTGCATGAAAGAGCCAGGAGGAAAGGCTACCAAAGGTCAGAAAAGGCTACCAAAGGTCAGAAAAGGCTACCAAGCAGCCTACAGATGCAGACATTAATGAAAAAGAGTGGTCATTGTGTGCATATGACAACAATATCACAAATTCTCTATAATTCTTGTATGAGTGGATTGCAAGAAAAAAAAACATTCCTCAAGAAAGGACACATCCAGTGACGACTGAGCTTTTCAAAAACCTAGGTGGCCAGGATTATTTGAATTAATTGGCCACAACACCAAATGATATTTCTGGCAAAAATCCAATATAGCTCACCATCCAACACCATTCCTCAACACCATTCCTACAGTAAAGCATGGAGGTGATAATATCCTGTTATGGGAGTGATTCTCTGTAGGCACTGTAACACCCCCCACCCAAGTGGGAAAATTGTGTCAGAAGTGCAAACAAAAAAAAAACAAAAAAAAAACTGAAAAAAATGTAATGAGAAAATTTATCATTAAGAGAATAGTGGAGAAAATGTAATTAATTGTAATTACCTTTTGCATATGAGCTTAGTCTTTGGTTTGCAATTATTTTTATTTACTTTCATTTTCTTTTTTTTTCTTCAAGAAAATGAAGTACAGTAAAGTCTAGGGCTGCACGAATCTTGAGTGAAGGGCAAAGTTAATGCTTCAGCATCGTATGACATCCTGAACAATTCTATGCTTCCAAAAATGGATAGCAACAATTTGGGGCAACAGTTTGGGTAGGGCCCTTTTCTGTTCTAACATGACTGTGCCCCAGTGCACAAAGCACTGTAAAGACAAGGTTTGATGAGTTTAGTCTAGAAGAACCTGACTGGCTTGCACAGACCCCTGACCACAACCAAATTGAGCACCTTTTGGATGAACTGGAAGGGAGATTGTGAACCCGGCTGTCTTGTCCAACATTAGTGCCTGACCTCATAAATGCTCGGGCATTCATGAATGGGCACGAAAAACAGATGTTGTGGACAGCAAGAAGATGGAAGGCTGCAAAAAGGTGCCAACTCCATACTGAAGTATATGCATTTGGAAACAATGTCATTGCAGGTTTGGCCAAATACTTTTGCCCATAAAATGTATTTATAAGAGGAATTGCAAAATATGTGTCTATACATTCTGTTGTACCGCTTTTTGATCACAAAATAAAGATGTGATGTGGTATTATATTATTTTAAGAAAGCTGAGAATTTAGATTTTGTGTTGCTTTTTTTAAGAAAAGGCCAATTTTGCACCTACAATTTTGAACATGTTTAAATGGCTTGCCTCTTGATTTGTTTAGGAAAATGTAATTCATCTGGGTACAACAAACAGCAAAAGGCAAATACTCAGTTGTTTTGACAAATATCACATGACCAAGGAGATATATGGAAATTATCAACAACAAATCCTAAAAGGAAAATTCTATTTAGTTTTAGTATTAGTGCCAAATATTTTAATCATTGCCATCCTGAAAAAGATTGACAATAATATAAAGTTTAAAAATAGATTCCTATGAATGATGGCTTCGATCCTAAGCAAGAGCAGCATGGAATTTAGCAATATTGTTTTTTGCATTTCATTTACTTTAATAAGGGAAGAGAAGAATAGGCTGCCATCATGGCTGAATTATATCCTTCAGTGATCAGGCAGATTTGTTCAGAGATCACCTAGCCCTCTATAGCTCAGGCTTTCCAAATGCTTGTTGCACCTATTAGTTTTAATTGTCCCTCCACTGTGATTAAGTCATTTTTTTATGTGGTTTGAGTGAGTTTCAAGCGAGATGGATGAGTACAGGTTGGACTCTTTATTGTGACCCAGTCAAATTCTGGTTCAGTGGTTGGATGTCAGCAATCTGATAATATATTCACACATGAAATATGTCAGACCATTGTCATTACTGTATAACTTGTAGTAAATACTGGATATAATAATTTTCTGATAAATGAAGGCATTCTAAAAATGATCTGAATGTCTGAATGAAAATGATCTCAATGACTGAAAATGAAAATGTGCTTTAAAAGAAATGTCAAGAACCTATGTGTTTAATTTTTTCTTAGCAAAAATCTTCACAAGGTCTCTGCAGATCCTCAAAAAGTCTTAATACATGTCTTAAATTGTAAAGAATGTAGGAGTAGTGGCATTAAATGACTTTGGCAGACTGAAGAAGATGTATATCTCTTTTGTTCAGTTTTAAGTTTTAATGTACTTTATTATTATTATTATTATTATTATTATTATTATTATTAAATTTTATACCCACAATAATGAAAATTTTCATAATGTCTAAAACATATTTGTTTTTATATTGAAAGGTAGATGAAAATGGTGTTAATGAAGCAGTTTTGTTAAGTAATGTGCACTGAATATTTCCACTATTCAGATTCTAAAATAAGGCCCAAAGCAATGTATAGTCTAGTCTACTTTGTCCATTTTCTTTTTGATGCAGTAATAATTAGAGAGGCATACTTAAATACTGTACAGATACTTTGTTACCCCCACTGTGTACATACGATGCCATAATGTTATTTGGTCATTGTCGTCTAGGTGGAAGCTCAATGGCACCAGGATTGATCCAACATTTGATTCACGATACACCCTTTTTGGTGGAAACCTCCGTATCACTCAGCTGAACAAAGACCAAGACTCTGGGATCTACCAGTGCTTTGCCTTCAATTCACTTGGGACCATCGTAAGCCGCAAGGCCAGCCTTACCTTTGCATGTAGGTCACATAATTTATCCTTCCTTTCTCTATCCCCGCTTTTCTCCTTTCTTAGTCTTGGACCTTCTGGAGTTGGAGTGAAAGTTATGGTACATGCAACTGTGTGGAAATATCCCTGCCCATTCTTTTTTCTATCGAAGGAGAAAGTCAGATTTTTTTAACAGTTCAAATAGTCAAGCCATCAATCTGTTTCATATAACGGATGCGGCAGGATGCAACTGTAAAAGTAAAATAGTTTATAGGCGTAAATCTATTAAACATCATCTCCTACATGAGTCAGAACAGGCTACCAAAAGCAAATAAAGATAATCTATAATCAATACATAGCCTTGGTTAAAACCAGTAATTAAAATTAGACATCCATGAAGTTCTATAATACTGTTCTGAAACAACGTTTTGTGATGCACCAAACCATAGATGAGAAATGTTTTATCTCTGCTATCTATGTTGTTATTGAAATGCATTTGTTAAATCAGAGTGTTCTGAGTTTGCAATTTTGTTGAGCAATTGGTCATATGTGCAAATGTACATATGTTAATCAATTTATCAATTCATTATTTAATTAATACCATATGAAGCCATACAAAGAATAATGCTTAAAAATTACTTTGGCCTTATTTCTAGTTCAGGGAGGGATGCACTTTTTGTACAAAATCCCCAGTGTTGAATTAACACCGTACAGTGTTTATATTGGTCTAGTTGGACATAAACTCTGAAAGTGTTAAACATCACTGGGGATTTCATTGTGTAATTGGCCCTGCAGTCTTACTTGACAGCACTGACAGCATTGACCGTGAATGACTGGAAGCCTCCTCAGATTCCACTGTGCATTCCTGCATCCACTTCCAACTAACTCATAGTCAGCTCTAGAATTACTGGCAGCTTTCATAAAAATTAAAATGAAATATA
>JAQMYJ010000037.1:25569614-25580576 GCA_030014305.1 Clarias laeviceps
AATTAAAATTAAATATATATATATATTTATATATATATATATATATATATAAATATATATATATATTTTTTTTTTTTGTAGTATAAAATAGACTTTTGTGAATTCACAGTGTCATTAATCATCCTAAGAACTTCACTGGGGTCAAAACAACGCCAAAGTATGACGCCATAACCCATAACCATAATTTGCAGCATGTATCAGATGCTTTTTCATGGATGCAGTTTAACTTGTTAATAATGTACAGGGTTAAAACACACACACACACAACTCACAACTATACATGCAGTTTAAATGGTGCTTGATGAAGCTCAGACACTACTGCGAGGTTACAGTTGCTAGAGCTTATTTAAATGAATTGGTTGAACTGTTTCTGAAATCGTGGTCTTTGGTTTACTTGTCGGCATCACCTACATGCCAATGTTGTTAGTGGTCTACACCCCTTTGTGCTTAGTAGTATTTTTTATGCTTATGTGCTTTTTATATGTACTTTTATATGCTCAAGTTGTAAAGGATACCAAAGTGATCTACTGTCACACAAAGAAAACTGGTTAATAAATCCATCAATTACCCAGACTCCTGACCTTACATGGGAGCAGATTGTTGTCATGAACATCTATGCCTGCCTACCATCCATCTCCTTTATTACTTCTACTATAACTTAATTAACTTCAAGATATGATGGAGCACGACAGTAATTTTAAGGGCAGATGATGTTATGAGATAGGCTACTTTATAATTCAGTCACTTAATGCAGGAGAATTTAGGGGGAGTACGATAGTGGGTGTGGAAATACAGACAATCATGAAATGTAGTGCAAATTAATTTCAACTTGTATATTTGCAGGCTGGCCGACTAGAAGCTCTTTATCCCACTATTTTTATCAGGAAAAAATCAGAGAGGTACTGTACTGTGCTGGTTCTTCTGCAAATGCATTAACTGTTTATATTATTTTTTTTCTACACAAGCATGCAGATTTATTAGCCCTTTATTTCTTACATTTATATACAAAATAATAAAACAATTTATCTTTTTTTTTTCTTTTAATGGATCTATCATTATGTTTGTGGACTACAGAAGTATCACCAAGATGAGACATATTCTCTTGCTGACAAGAAATGAGTTTGTCAGGTTTTTCTTCCTTCTTCTCAATAAATTTATTTCAGCAGCGCTGATATTGAAAAACTTGCAAAGAATTGTAATTGTCAATCTATGTTGTGGTTTTGAAAAGAATAATTGAGTACTGGGATTCAATAAGGTGTTTTAATTAAAGCGTTAATGATAGAGAACAGTGCACAGTATTTTTATCATGTTTCTTAAGTGTCATTACCTTCAGAGGACCTTGATTTGAATTATTATATTTCCCATGGTTCAGCTATCAGGTTCTGCTTTGCTGCATATTAAGTCCAAGGTTATTAAACATATTAATAGATAATGGATTTTATACAGGTATATTAAAGATAATATGGGATATAATACAAATTTCATTCTAATAATGATTTTTAGCTCTTCCTGAGTCATTTGTCATCCACCTTTACAAGGTTGTTAATATACAGATATCTATTCATGAAAGCAAATTTGTGGAAAATATGCAAGCCATAATTATCTCATTATTTGCACCAATTATCATGACTTTGCCATGTTGGATAATTAGTGCTTTATCATCGCAATCAGTTTAATCAACTTTAAAATTGTAGAAACAGTGCAGGAATACCCTAGACACAAGATGAAGATTTAAGAGATACATAATACACCTGAGTGACAATACAAACTGTATTATTACAAAAACAGAACGTGTGTGTGTGAGTGTGAGAGAGAGAGAGAGAGAGACAGAGAGAACATTTACATTTTTTTTATTTTTTATTTTATTTTTATACTTGGATAATTAAAAATTTACATTAATTTTCATTTTGGGAAAAATGAAGTGAAAAACATTAAGACATAGTGTACACATGGATGCTTTTACACTTGATCTATCATTCTTAAATTGCTATAAAATGATTGACTGCATTTGCTTGAAGGGGAAAATACACTGCTTAGGACCCCAACATCTTGCAACCAACACACACACACACACACACACACACACTACAGGCATTTTGGAAATGCCAATCAGCATATATCTTTTGCCTGTCGGGGAACCCAGACTACCTGGAGGAAACCCTCCAAGGAGGTGTATGGCACCAGTGCCTAACCTCACAATAATAAGATTTTATAATAAGACTAGGACTAATGAGACCAAAGCACTAGGGTGTTCACACCAGAACAGCTGAAACATAGTTGAGCATTTTCTGAGCATTTTCTGAACAAGTAATCAATTAAATAATTTGAATTTGGCTCATCCTATTACATTGTGTTTTGTAAATCATAACCACCACATGCCTATGGCATCCTTACAGATTTTTCTCCTAGATTTTTGTTTCATGGTGTGAATGTTACAGATCAGTATAAATGTATATGGTTGTATTTTTGGGGTACTGTATATGTATAGGTTTAGGTAAATTTGAGAAGTGAATTGGTGAATGTGATTGTGTGTATGGGAAAAGTATAGTTAGTAAATTTGGAGTATTTCGTGAATTTTTGTAAAATATTTAACATTTATGTAATGGCTTTAATGCCACCTTATATTCATATCTCAAAGTTCTTTTCTGTGATGCATTTATATGCAATGACAATTAAAGGCATTGTCAAAGCAGCAGGGGTTTCGTTCTTGGATAAATTAGTAAGGAGAAAAATCTCCAGTCTTTTCTTCACAATCGTCAAGTACTGTAGTTGCGCACATCCATATTCTGCAATATATAGCTGTAAAAATATTAAATGTCAATATAACAGTAATACAATAAACATGTTTTGTTTTTTTGGATTCTAACAATGTAAATAGCTTAGTAGCACATACAGGACAAGTTGACAAGGCAATACGAGTACAAATCACTAATGGAAATTTAATTCATTTTTCCGTTTAACTACTTGTCAACACAGTACGCTTCCTGACCCCCGACATGTACATAAGGACTAAATGTGTATAGGTTTGTTCTTTCCTTCCCGCTTCCTCCCTCCCTCTTCAGTCTCTTTTGAAAAACCTCAGCTGCATCCTAGCCTTAGGTGTCCTATTGAGGACAGCTCTCAAGCCAAGTCATACAACAATGGAGTCTTTGCTCTTTTTTGGGATATGAAAAGAAGCAACCTTGATGTACTTAGCCAAAAGAAAAGAATAAAAAAACAAGCTTCTTATGTAGATGGTGAGTGTTCGTTGTCCATCTTTGTGTCCATCTTTTAGAAATAAATAATACTTTTTTATCTCTTTCCAAAATATCTCCCAAAAAGATATTCCCCCCTTTTTTTGTAGTAAATTAATTCAGTACCTTAGATGTTGATTGCGTCTGTCGACTTTGTTCTTGTGGGCGCTCCATTTTCTGACTTCTGTCAGGCTTTTATCTAACATCCTGTCCTCAACCACACATGAAAGTGCCACTCCAGGCCTTTGTTGCTGCTCTATCATCAGCCAGATTGGTACCAATAGACTTGCAATTGAGTGTATGAGTCTTGAACTTGCTCAAACAAATGAGAAGTGGTTGATAAAGAATAAAAAGAATAAAACAAATAATTCTCTCTCTCTCTCTCTCTATATATATATATATATATATATATATATATATATATATATAAAATCACAGTAATTTATAAAATTATGCACATATGTATTTAGACCATAAATGTACAACTTTAAAACTTTACACAAGTGAAGTCACAAAATTCTGATCTTGGACTTAAGCCCATATTTTGTAAGATATCAGCTAGATTGAGGACAACAACAGAGCACCACTATCTCACAGACTTATACTTTATTATTTTTTTTAGTTTTACTTTTTAATTATATAAATATACGCATAAGAAAAAAAATAGAATGCCATTTTATGAAGGTAAGGTTTAAATAATGAAATGTGGAGACACACACACACAGAGTGTTCTCTGGTCAACCCTTTAAAATAACCACATGTTGTGGCTTTGCCGCCTGAAATGAAGACAGACAGTTTTTGTTTTGAGCTGAATTTATTCAGTGTAACTTTTAACATCCAAGTGATATGATAACACCAACATGTCAGAAAAAAACTAAACAACCAATCACTGAGTTAGAAAAGGATCACTTAAATAAAGGAAAACTCAATTATTTGATGCATAGCACCTTCTCAGTGGCACGCAAATATCTACAGTGGAATCTCGGAGTGCGGTGTTCTGCAAAACGAGCAAAGTTTTTGTGGACCAAATAATTTGAGTTTCCATCATTTCTTATGGGAGAATTCGCTTTGGTTTACGATTGTTCCATAACGAAATCCAAGGTTCCACTGTATTTGCCTTTCAGCGGTGATCAGCTGTGGTCATTTTGATTATCTCAGCATTAAAAAAGTGTAAAGCCTCATTGACCTATTAGTCCCTATACAGGGGCGTCCTGGGTTCTCTTACCTGAAATACCAATGTAAAAAGTTATACTAATTTTGCGTTCTTAGGTGACTCCTAACTATTAGCTATCTAGCTACTCCAATGAACAATTAACCTTAAATGCAATACTCAAAATATATTAAACACACATGACAAAAGTTTGCCACTCAGGAGTGATCTTTCGAATAATTGTATTCTTAATAAAAATATAAACGGCCAGATTAGTGCTTATAAAACAAATTAATGTAATTAAAAAGAATAAAATGGATATTTAAAAGCATTCCTATTTGTTATCCCCACAGAAAATGAAATATCAAGTTGGCTTATTTCTCAATATTACTCAATTCAATATGCAAATAAAACATAAATAGTTTCTCAGTCAAACTTATTAGACTAACTATGGGCCCTTTTTAAAGCTTAAACTAAAGAAAAGTTTTATTTGCAGGCCTGAATCGTTGCTCGTGAGCGGTGAGGCCTTCAAAACTAAAATGGGCGCTTTGGCGCAACACAAAATAAAATGGTGACTCACCACGTTTTGTAGAACTCAAACAAAATGGTCAATTCTCTGTCTCTACTCCATGCACTCACTCCTTATGTTCCTCTACGCAATTCTCCTCACTTGTTTACAGTCCATACAAAAAACATCGGCCCACAACACGTTGTCCTTGCGCTGTCTGTCATTCGAGAAATGCCTACAACCCTGAAGTAGTTCCGCCATTGTCTACTCAAACTTTAGGACAGCTTGCTTAGGCTTTTCTAAGAGGACAAGAAGAACAGGAAAAAAACTAATTGTTGGGGCTGTGAGTAGCTACCTTTCCCCTGTAATCCATCACAATGACCATTTTTGTGAAAGGTAGCATACAAGAGAAAGAAATTGACTTTTTGCTTGATACAGGTGCAGATATTACAGTTCCTCATGCAGTACCTGCACTAATGAATCAAGCAAAAGTCACTTCGGTCAACTCCTCTCGTTGGGGAAATCGGTTAACAACCTTCACAGCCCAACATTGTTTTACAGCGTGCGTCAGTTACAAACCCATCCACATGTATGATATCTGCAATGACTGAAGATGTGTTAGAGGATGAAGAAGAAATGACTCACGACTGTGTTACACTTACATACGCACCTACAAGTGAAGTAGCAGAAACTCCCATAGAGAATGCAGAATTGGAGTTGTTTGTTGATGGTTCAGCTCAAGTTATTGAAGGCCACAAACGAGCAGGTTATGCAATAACTTCCATCACTTAAGTGGTAGCTTCAGGTCGTCTTCCAGATCAAGCCACACTAGTAGCGTTAACTAGAACATGCATGCTAGCTTCAGGATCAATTGCAAATATTTACACTGATTCCAGGTATGCTTTTGGAGTAATTCATGATTTTGGTGTCATTTGACAAAGTAGACAGTTTCTAACTTCTGCTGGATCCCCCATTAAGCATGCTGTATTAGTAAAAGATCTAATGTTTGCCATGAAACTTCCGAAGAAATTAGCTGTGAAGCACATCTCACATCTCACAACTAATACTATGAAAAGCACATCTCACAACTAATACTACGAAAGCTAAAGGTAATGCTCTTGCTGATGTAGCGGCTAAACAGGCTTGTTTCTATGCAACTGTACAAGTGTGTTCAGGTAGTACAGCACAGAAGACCATTCTGCCTCCTGAATCAATCATTGATCTGTACAAAGATGTCCCTCTATATGAAGCATGGACATGTTTAGACAAAGGAGCCACAGTGGATTCATCCGGCTGCTGGACCAAAGGGGGAAAATATGTCGCTCCTGAATCACTGCTGCCATATTTGGCTCAACAAATCCACAGTTTGGGTCATAGTGGTCCAGCGAAGATGAATCACAGGTTCTCAAATCAATGGTGGAATCCAAAATTCAGAAATGTAGCCACCAGGACCATTTCGTCACCTTCAAGTTGATTACATATCGTTACCTCCTTGTAAAGGAAAGTACTCAAGATGGGTATAAGCTTATCCAACAGGGCGTGCTACAGCTGCACATACTGCTAAATGTCTTGTTACTGATTTCATTCCCAGATGGGGATTATCAGATTACCTTGACTTAGATCAAGGAACACACTTCACAGGACAGGTAGTCAAGGAAGTGTCTAAAATGTTGAAGATTAAGTGGAATCTTCACTGCCCATACAGGCCACAAGCATCATGACAGGTTGAACGAGCAAACAGAACAATCAAAACCAGGCTAAGCAAAATGTACCATGGGTCGAAGCGCTGCTGGGGTACTGTCTAGTATGAGAGCATCACCAAACAGATCCGTAGAACTGAGCCCTCATGAGATTATTACTGGACGCCCAATGCAAATGCCAGGTCTGATGGATCTTAGAAATGTTGATGTACATATTGCTTCAGATGCCCTGATCGCTTACTGTGAAAACCTGACAAAGGCAGTACAAAGTGCCAGAGAGTGAGTTGAGTCGTGTTGGCAGACTACACCAGAAGGTGGACACACAATCATCCCAGGTCAGTGGGTCATGATACAATCATTCAGAAACAAGCCATTAGAGCCTAAGTGTCAAGTGATGCTGATTACAGCAGCTGCAGTGTTGTGTCAGGGAAGGAAAACCTGGACTCATGTGTCACACTGTAAAGTTGTTTCCCCACCTACAGGGATAGGATAGGACAGAACCGAATGCAACAGGCATCGGGGCCAAACCCTGCAGTGAAGACTACCTCATAGGCCTTCCCCATCCACTAGTCCAACCTTACCTCACTGTTCTTTGGTGTCACAGGAATTAAGAAATAGGGAAAAAGGAACAACAGTAGACATAGATCGAACAGAGGATACAACCCTAGTGTTTGCAAGTTTTTTTTACAACAGATACTGCTCTGTCGTCTTTTGTTTTTTTTCTTACTCTGTGCAGATACGACTTGATGGCTGTCCCGAGACCCATACACACTGACCTCCTCACCTGCAAAGGAAGACACAACCTCTAACCTCTAACTAGACCCACTGCCAAGCCAACTGTCACAGAAGATAAAAAAATATATATAAATACACAACACAGAGAATCAAATATGAGAACTTCAGTCACCCATCAACATGATCAAGATTTCCATACTTGATCAAAATCCAACAAGACATTCTGGATCTTTCAACAAAATTACACCAGATGACTGAAGATAATTCTTCATTGTTTGGAAACATGTTAGGGAAACCCTGGCTGTGGATCAAGGAAACAGCAATTCTGCTGTTGTTTTTTCTACTGGTGTAGTATCTATGCGTCCACAGTATCAAGTGTTTCATTCAGCAAATAACCTATGCTTATCAGGAAGAAATGACCATTGCTCCAACCAGAAAAGACTATTACCCATAAGAACTTCAGACTCTAGCTAGATGTTTGTTTATATGTCATCATGGCATTCATCACTACAATCAACAACAGAACAAGTGCCTGTAACAATCACAAGTTACAAGAATTAAGTGTCTAAATTTGTATTTTGTGAGAGTTATTAGAATTATTATGAGCAACTTCCGATTCACGCGCTTTCTGAACAGTAAAAAAAATTTAGCAGAGTCTATTATAAAGAATTGGATGATATTTGGTACAACACAGACCCTCCCTGGATCAGGATGTTGCTCTACACTGGATGAAAGAGCCAGAAGGAAACTGGTCAGAGAGGCTACCAAGAGGCCTACAGCAACTCTGAAGCAGTTGCAGGAATTTATGATAGAGTGGTTGTTGTGTGTACGTGACAATAATATCACAAATTCTCCGCAAATGTGGCTTGAATGAGAGGATTGCAAGAAATGCATGCAGTCACGACTGGGGTTTGCAAAAACGCATCTTTAAGATTCTGTGGACACATGGGAAAATGTCAGATGAGACTAAAAATGAAGTGTTGTGAATTTGGCCACAACAATAAATGATATGTCTGCCGGAAGTTCAATTCATCTCACTACAACCAAATAACACCATTTCACCAGTAAAGTATGGAGGTGGTAATATCCTGTTATGGAAGTGTTTCTCTGCAGCAGGGACAGGAGCACTTGTCAGGTTAGAAGGAAAATGGATGGGGCAAAATATTGTCAGATTCTTGAGGAAAATCTGCTGTCAACATGACAATGACTCAAAGCAGACAAAACTAACCACAAAGTGGTTGAAGAAGAAAAAGGTGAATGTTGTTGCATGGCCTAGTCAGAGCCCAGATTTAAACCTTATTGAAAATCTGTGGAATGACTTGAAGACTGCATTCCTCAAAATTAGCTTAACTTGAGCAGTTCTGCAAAGAAAAGTGGGCAAATATTGCAAAGTCTAGATTTGCAAAGTTAGTAGAGACATATCCCAACAGGATAAAGGCTGTAACTGAAGCAAAAGATGTTTTTTATTTTATTTTTTTCTGACATGCTGGTGTGTGAACAAATCTTTCACTTGTGTTACAAGTGACACAGCTGGATAAAATATAAACTGTGTCTGTTTTTATTTCATACTGCAAAGCAAGTACATGTGATTCTTTTAACCCTTTAATTGCCACAACTGTCAACCTCAAACTTTACAAAAAGTTTTGCAAAAAAATAGCAAAAAATACTTTCAAAAAACAAAAAAATATATTTGTCAGTTTGTGAGATTATACTAATTTTTATATACAGTGCGTTAGCTGTGTTATGTCACCAATGACCAGACAGACAAACAAATGAACAGAAAATGATGAAGCAGGGAAAGAAAAAAATTCAAGATATTCTTATAAAATGTTCGTTATGAGGACTAAATTAAGAGAAAAGCACAAGTATACACACAACACATGAACACGGGCAATCTGAAGCACGAGTGTTACCGACAAAGGGCATTGCGCCGTTGACTTTCTTTTGTAAGCAGCCGCATGTAAACTCCTCCGTTTATGTGAGGATAATTTATTTATACACTATGCGCGTGTGTGTATGTGTACACACGCACAGAGTAAGAGAGAGCCAGATTAAGAGAGAAAATGCCAAAGACTGCAGTGATAAAGAAAGCAGAGAATAAGATGCTATGAATTAGTAGCTAACGGAGCACCAGAGAAAGCACAAGAAGACAACTCTCGCATATTCATGACATCATCTCACACGAGAAGCGTGAATGGTAGCATGCACACATAATTTAGATCTCGAGGGTGTGCACTCCATGAATCTGTACTGTAGATCATGCGATCAAGTACGCGCAGTGCATTTTAGAGTTTTAGTTGGAAAATGTTGCACGCTTGTGACGTCACCGACGTCACATACCTATATTTCTATGGCATGCACTGTGATGATGTCAATGCACACCCAGAATCTATAAATCATGTGTGAAAGGAGAAACAAGGCTTTGTAGTGTTTTTGTTGGAAGCATATATTTACACAAATTGTGCACATGGCTTTGCATCCAAAAAAACTAAATCACGCTGCTGATTTTATTTGGCAGTTAATTTTAGATATCCAAATAGGATTGCTGTTGCTTTCACAGGTGAAGAGGTAATTCTTTTCTATACCCACTGTACATGTCAAGTCCAGGCATGAGACATTCACATTCTCTATGTAAATCCAAGGAGAGAAAGAGGATGTTTTAAAACCAATACGACGTATTGCCATATAAGGAATGTGGAAGCATGGAAAACTTAACACACAAATGACAGATGAGCCATAATCACACCTATCACCTCAAGGCTTATATATCCAGTAAAACCTTGGCTTGCATGCATAATTTGTTCCAGAAGCATGCTTGTATATCAAAGCATTCATATATCAAAGAACTTCCTCATAAGAAATAACCAAGACTCAGATGATTTGTTCACAGCCCAGAATATTTATATAAAAATAAAAAATAAAAAATATGAAGTAAAAACAAAACAATTTAACCTGCACTTTACCTTTGAAAGGAATCGTGGCTGAAGTAAGACGAGAGAAGTAGGAGGAGGAAGGAGAGCTACTGTATAGAACGACTTTCACATACACACGCACAAACACACACACACACACGAACGGAATTCTGTCAGCGAACTTCTTTAACAAGGAACCTCTCTAATGACACTTGCTTTTTCTTCCTTTTGAGGAATTGTTACGGAAATGTGACATTGCATTGTCGTTAAACAGATACATCTCCCGCACTGCTACAGCCTTTTTAACCTTTTGCTTCACAAGGGGCGTTGTGGCAGTACAGTTACAAAAGAACAGTAACTACACTTGGATAAAAAAAAAAAAAATGCTTTATTCGCACACACACACGGTCACAATGCTATAGTAAACAGTACATTCACGCACGGATGTTGACTATATGAATGACGCACTCAGATGTGGGAGACGATTACCCACAATCCTGTAACGTGAGACGGAAAAGCACCATTGGCTCAGTTGTGATCAGGGGTGGCTCAGTGATTAAGTATAATGACATGAATACAAATGTCGCCATTAAAAACGCACGTTTTGAGAAAAGGGATCCCGCGACTGTGAAAATGCCCTTCATTACCTGTAGGGGGCAGTCGTGTTTCAGTCTGAAGTACTGTGTGTCTACTGAAGCCGAAAATGTGTTATCTCTCTTAGGCG
>JAQMYJ010000037.1:25591177-25613430 GCA_030014305.1 Clarias laeviceps
GCTCTGGCTGGGCCATTCAAGAACAGTCACGGAGTTGTTGTGAAGCCACTCCTTCGTTATTTTAGCTGTGTGCTTAGGGTTATTGTCTTGTTGGAAGGTAAACCTTCGGCCCAGTCTGAGGTCCTGAGCACTCTGGAGAAGGTTTTTGTCCAGGATATCCCTGTACTTGACCGCATTCATCTTTCCCTCGATTGCAACCAGTCGTCTTGTCCCTGCAGCTGAAAAACACCCCCACAGCATGATGCTGCCTCCACCATGCTTCACTGTTGGGACTGTATTGGACAGGTGATGAGCAGCGCCTGGTTTTATCCACACATACCGCTTAGAATTAAGGCCAAAAAGTTCTATCTTGGTCTCATCAGACCAGAGAATCTTAAATACCATCTTGGAGTTCGTCAGGTGTTTTTTAGTAAAGTCCATGCTTTCATGTGAGGAGAGGTTTCCGTTGGGCCACTCTGCCATAAAGCCCCTATTGGTAGAGGGCTGCAGTGATGGTTGACTTTCTACAACTTTCTCCCATCTCCCGACTGCATCTCTGGAGCTCAACCACTGTGATCTTTGGGTTCTTCTTTACCTCTCTCACCAAGGCTCTGCTCCCCGATAGCTCAGTTTGGACAGCCAGCTCTAGGAAGGGTTCTGGTCGTCCCAAACGTCTTCCATTTAAGGATTATGGAGGCCACTGTGCTCTTAGGAACCATAAGTGCAGCAGAATTTTTTTTTTTGTAACCTTGGCCAGATCTGTACCTTGCCATAATTCTGTCTCTGAGCTCTTCAGGCAGTTCCTTTGATGTCATGATTCTCATTTGCTCTGACATGCATTGTGAGCTGTAATGTCTTACTGTGTATAGACAGATGTGTGGCTTTCCTTATCAAGTCAAATCAGTATAATCAAACACAGCTGGACTCAAATGAAGGTGTAGAACCATCTCAAGGATGATCAGCACCTGAGTTAATATATATACACACACATTTCCCTGTCATTATGTTATCTTCCAGTTTTTGGACAATAATCTATGCAGATTTAAGGAAACCTTTTTTCTTTTTTTTTTTTTTTTAGGATTTACATTTCTTTTTAGAAAAAGTATTCAGCTCTCAAATGTCATAATACAGTTCTCTATTGTAGCTAAATAAGAGGAACAAGGATCATGTACATTGATCAACATATGGGGTGTGTGTGTGTATATATATTATATCATTATGTATGACATAGCAGTATGGTGTATATATTGTATGCAGTATCTTTGCAGACAAACAATAATGGAAAAATCTTTCTGAGGTCTATAAATCATGGTTAATGGCTTGGTGTTTACCTTAAGTTTCCCCCTCTGCATAGTCTTCATACATTTAAATTTATGGCATTTGGCAAAAAGCTTTTAACCAGAACGACTTTCAGAAGTGCCTTGAAGTCTATTTAGAACGCATCCTCATACAGCTTTAGTAAAAGTGGGACTAAGAGTACAATTTTGTGTATGAGCATATACAGTACCTTTGGTCCCACTGGCTTCCCTCCTCCCTCTACATCATCTTTAAAACAATCGTATCAATTGAACAACCTGCAGTTAATTAATCCAGCAGCATGGCAGTATGCATATTATGAACATATTGATGTTAGAAGTGATACACATTAAAAATAACTTTTGATGCAAAAAAAGGCATTTTATTTATGTCTTGTTCTACAAAAGGTGTTTAAAAATTATCTAATGCATCAACTATATTAACAACTGTTTCTCATGCCATTTATAAACCCTGTATTTGCATATGGGAGAAAAGATTAGAGGTTACATCACAAATAATATGTTACTGTGATGGATACAGGGTGTAAAAGTTGCATCACTGTCACTTCACACCTCCAGGCTTGGGGGTTCAAACCTTTTCCAATGATTAGTGGGTTTCCTTTGGGTACTCCAGTTTACTTAGAGTATCCAAAGATATGTACAATAGGCTTACTCTGATGTCAAGTTGCCTATAGTTGGTGTGTGTGTGTGTGTGTGTGTGTGTGTTCGCCCTGTGATGGTCTGTCGCTCCAACCAGGGTGTGCCTTGTACTCATACATATGTATACTACTACTGCTGCTGCTTCTTCTTCTTCTTCTTCTTCTTCTTCTTTGAGATTAATTGGTAGTTGGCAGAACCCCAAATACGAATTCACAAATCTTGTAAATACAAAACAATTAGGAAGTGGGTGTGGTCAGAAAAAAGAGTGCCAAAATCAAACAAAGGAAAAGGATTGGACTGATTAGGATAGGAAGAATCATGGCATGACATATCATCTCAAAAACCAGTCTTGATAGAAATATTAACATTGCCGCACTGTGTTAACCAATTGATATGTACTTCATATAATTTTCATTAAACCATATGTTTGTTTTTAATTCCTTGTGCTTCAAAATTGTGAACTTTCAAACCACTATTGTACTCTGTCTATAGAACATCTGTTCACCTTTTTCTAAAAGAAACAAAAGAATCTGTAAAATGCGTTTGAAATTCATGTTTTTGTGAGTGCTTGAAGATACTCTCCTAAAAAAAGCAAGCTTTGTACATTACATACATGCTACATACTATTTACACCAAAAAGCAGTTGTAGCTATATGTCCTTTTTTTCCCCATTTTTACCTATGCCACTCTTCAAATCATTTTATGTTTACAATTAGACATAGAGTTCCACTACGGTACAGAGCTTACATTCCAGTATATTCCACATAGTGCAAATCTAACATATAAAAGATAAAATTGAGACAAAGTCATACTATGCGCAAATATTTACAAAAGAAATTCGGTGTGGCCATGGGCATTTTTATATTATTTATTTTTAATCATCTTTGGCACTCCTTAAAACAGTTTCTGTCAACAATGACAAAGAGCTACAATTTCCATGGTTTGAGTTTTCTTGTTTTGTTCTCTTAGCTGCAGTGGTGGCAGGTCCTGAGGCCTTGTGTAGAAGTATGTTCAGGTACAGTAACTATACTGTGATATAGACATTATTTTGAGGAATGGCACCGAAAAAAGATAAAAATACCTATAAATAAATAAATCTCAGAGGCATTGAAGTCAAGCTGGGACTTTTGATTGTGCAGAATAACAAAAAAACAGTTATGTATTAAAATATATATATATTGTCTATATAATTCCCTCGCTACATGAATGCACTTATCCCATCATTTCACTAGTGATTGGATACCAGTGAACTGGAAAGTTTTCTCAGTATGCTGGAGCCATGATCAGACTGCCTGCTTCATGGCTTAAACGCTGGCTTCCCAGGAAATCCTTTAATGGCCCAAACATGTGGAAATAATTTGCAGAAAGGTCCAGGGGATGTGGCAAAAACTTGATGATGAGTTTCTGTATTGTACAGTACAGTGGTGTTTATAACCGATTGTGGGTACAGATCCCTCAAACAGTTGTGTCTCTTGTTGGCAAAAAGTTATCAGTTGATATTTCAAAAATCAAGCTCTCCACTCACTGAATATTCACGGGAATGACAAGCAGTGGGCTCCAAGCCACCTTGGCCAGGATAGTCATTCATGGATATACTGTATGGTTTTCTTTAAAATGTTTGCACCCTTAAAATGTTTTACTGCAGCCAAGATTGTTATCACCATACTGTGCTTGAAGTCATCTGTAAATGTCAATTGGTTTTACATGTTCATTCACAAGAGATTTAATTTCTTTCATTGTGGAAATGCAAAGACATATAAACACATATTGAGCACAGTATCCCTCTCTTTCTCTGTATCACTTCTGGCTGTCTCTCTCTCACTGCTTTGAGTTTTTGCATTCTTTTACACGTGCACAAATATATAATTTTTACTTGGTGTTGTACAGTAACAGTGAATAAAGTGAAGTGAATGCCAAAAAGACTTAATTTATTTATACTTCAAAGACAGAATAATCCATGTAGTCAGTTTTATACTGTCTGGCCCTGGCTGTATAGCAGAAGTTGAAACTCATCTAACTTTTCAAGCCCTAGGACAATGTTGCCACTTTTTCCTCAATGATTAAATGCCAGAGAGTTTTTTATTTATTTATTTATTTTTATTCTATTTACGTATTCTGACCTTTCCCTTCATTCAGTCCAGTGTTACTTGCTCTGTCTTCATTCTCTTTACAACATCAAGACATTGTCATGAAGGGAATTGAGGCAGGGTGCAAGTGCAGACTGTTCTTCACATAAAATGGAGTTCTGAACAAAATGAACATAAGATACTGTACAAACAGGAACAAAAAGCTATGACTATGGCAAGGCTAGAAACTATAGCCTAATATAGCCTAATAATGTCAGACCCCTTTAAAAAAAAACTTGCATAACAAAAGAAGAGTCAATCAGTTAACTGTATGTGCTCAAATGTGCTTTCAGAATCATGGTTACAGTCAGTAACAATGATCTAAAGCACAAATGTAGGCTGTGCTCGAGTACCATTTGGCAACAGGCAAATTTGTGGTCTTGTGCTTATGGTCTTAAAACACAGGTGTCTTGGCCATGCTCTTCTGAGTGTTGTCTTGGCATGGTTCTTCTTCACCTTTGACAAGTATAGAAAATGAAAATGTAAAAATCTGATTATGTATTATGAACTGTATCAATTAAATCTAAAAAGACAAGAAAATGGGTAGATCTTTTGATGACAAGAATTGGGTTCATAAAACAATAAGCAATAAAAAAAATAATAGCTTGGGTTTTCTGCACTGATTGCAATTTTCACTTGTAAATTTGAGGTACTTGTCAAGATGTGCCTGGGATTTTTTTATGTATTGCATTTTCTGTCCTCTCATTTTTTTTGCATTTTTTTGTAAATATAATGTGTGGAATATTGAAAACTGCAGGGGCTGTGATCAGTACGGGATTTGTCTGGTTCTGCAGCCTTCAGATGTTACGTTTTGTCATGTTGTCATGTTTTCTTTTAAACCTTAAAGGTACAGGAGGCATCTGTTGAGAATCAAGCAAATTATAGCATAAGAATGAAGAGCCCATAATGGACAGCCCATATTAAATGTAGCAGTGGTTTCCATGTAAGAAGCTTTAAACAAACATTAAGATCAATATTGTGTATATATACTCAGTATTGATCTTACATTGCTTAAAGTATAGGGCATGGCCTGAGCCAGATTTCTGTGAGTAGGATCTAGCAGTATTCATGATTGAGTTCATTAGAGTGTTTTCCACATCATCTGAAATCTCTCCAGAGAGAGAGAGAGAGAGTTGCATATGCCCCAACCATGCTTTTTGTATTGTTCTATTTTCATCCTTTATGTGGCTAATCTAATGTACCCAATCCCCATGTTTCTTCTTTTTGGAAAGTAAAGAGGGTGGAAGAGTCAGTGTATTCATTGGCAGGAGATCTGGGGGCCATAAGAGAGCACTTGACTGTGTAGTTTATCAAGAGGAAAGATAGAATAAGAAGAAATTGGGTCATAAGCAATTTTTTTATGTCTTGTTTTATTTTCATTCTCTGCTATTGAAAATGCACTTCGTAATCTGGAAGTTGCTCCTTATTCCTGATTTGTGCATTACACTTGCTACTGAATAAGAAGACAGAATGCTGCATACTGTAGGTGAAATAGATATAGACGACTACTTCATGGCAAAATGCTTATGTTGCTAATATAGGATGAGCAAACTAGGCATATAAAATTGCTCTTTTTTGCCTATATGGTGTAAAACATAGTATAATGACATGCAGATTAGGTGTTCTGAAATTGGTCATAGTGTGTGTGTGTGTGTGTGTGTGTGTGTGTGTGTGTGTGTGTGTGTGTGTGTTCGTCCTGCAACGGATTGGTAGCCTGTGTTTGTGTATAAACTGATCAACCAAAAAATTATGACAATCCACCTAATATTAAGCAGGTCCCCCCTTTTGCCAACAAAACAGACATGCTTTGTGTGTTCTGACACTTTTGTATGGGAAACAGAATTAACCTTTTCAAAAACTTGAGCTATAGTGACTGTTCTATTGGAAGAGACTACACAGGCTAGCCTTCACTGCCCTTGGACATTAATCACCCATGGCCACCCATGACCTTGTTGCTGATTCATTGGTTTTCCTTTCTTGGACTACGTTTGGTAGGTCCTGACCACTGCAGGCCAGGAATATCCCACAAGAGCTGCAGTTTTGTAGATGCTCTGACCCATCATGTCACCCATCACAATTTGACAATTGCCAGTAGATACAGTTACAACATCTCATTACAATGGTACCTGCAAATGGTTGCGATATATGAGGCAGCAAGTGAACATTTTGTCACTGAAGTTGATATGTTGGGCAAGCTTAAGGATTTGAGCAACTTAGACAATGGCCAAATTATGGTGGCTAGATGAGTGGATGAATGATGTGGAGCAACTCCAAAAGTGCAGCTCTTGTGGGATGTTTCAGATCTGCAGTGGTCATGACCTAACCTGACAACTACACACAGCAGTCATGAACACCAGGTATGAGTTGCTTAACATCTGTAATACATTCTGTAAAATGAGACATTGTACGATTTGACTGATGTGCCAAAACCATGTTATTTACTTTACAAAGCTATTTGGATACTGTTGTGTAACCTTCTGTTTCACTTCCAAATTGGGCCTTTTTTTTTGCGCTTGCTCCAACTACCACTAACACTTACTTTCCTGCATTTTGGATCACTGATGCATTTACTGTTTTATTTACAATATTTTATTATCATATTTTCAAAGGAAAATCAAGGACAGGAACAATATTGCTTTGTGTACAAGCGACATGAGATAAATACACTGCCGTTGGAAGCTGCTGTATTTGCTTTGTCTGGGCTTTTCCAGCTTCAAATTGTTCTCCATTGGGATGTCTGGACAATATTTAACTACTGAAGTGAAACTGCAGCTGGTAGAGGAGGGGGTTGATGATGGACTGTGAACTGACATAAATGTTTTTCACAATTATAAAATTCTTTATAATTTAAAATGTTTTGTATGCTACAGTTATTTTCTTGTTCCAGTGTGCTAAGATTGACTAGTGAAATTTTAAAAATTATATTATTGTACTCTTATGTAGTTTAGCTTCATTACATGTTAACTGAAATACTTCAAGGCTTTTTTTTTTTCTTTTTTTTTTTGTTGTTGTTGATTATGAATTACAGCTCATGAAAGTATATAAATATTAGAATATTTAAAAAGTTTAAGTATATTACTATTTCTATATTACCATTTATCTCTTTGTCTAGTTCATTGCTTGCATGAGGAAGACTGGTGATTTGACAGTTGTACAATAGACGATCATCAACACCCTCCACAAGGAGAGTAAGCCACAGAAGGTGCTATATTGAAGCATATTATGAACAGTTGACTAAAAGGGAAAAGCATTGTAGGAAAAGGTGCACAAGCAGTAGGGGTGACCATAGCCTAAAGAGGATTGAGAGCTTTGCAAGGAGTGGAGTGAGGCTGGTGTCAGTGCATCAAGAGCCATAAGAGTCCAGTGGTTTTTGCCACTTTCTCTCACTACCACTTGTTTCCCTTCGGGGCACTTTTCCTCAAATATGCTACAACACAGTGCTTTGCAAACAGTATTTATGATGGGAGATTTGACCCACTCCATAAAGTCTTCTCAGCATGAAATGTTACTGCTGTGAAAAAAGATAGGAGATGAGAGAAGACAGAGGGCAGTAGCTAATGATTTAAGTTGTGACCACAGTTCATAGAAAAGGGGTTTGCTCTCCGTAAACTAAATGTGTTTAGACTGTGAAAGAAACTGTGTTCTAATTGCAGATGAACTGCATTTCAATCTTGTTTTTATTTTCTTCCATCTTCCAGCTCAAATCATCCCAAATGGCAGAATTAAACATGCATATTGCTGTCACAACAAGATTTACATTTATTATTAATGTGAGACAATCGGGTTAGAATTACTTTGATAAAATTACATTACATCACTAGCATGAATCCTGACGTTGGATCACCATTGTAATTTGGTTGTTATGATGTGAGGACACTCAACTCTGGGACAATGTCATGATAATATTGCTTTTTAAGTTAGAGTGGCTTTTATGAAATGACATTGAGACAAGAACAAAAATAAAACACTGCAAACGCAGCCACAAAACAATGACATTTTAACCTTTATTCGGACCATTTATGCCAATTAACATCAACGTTTACATCCATGGTCCCTTAAGTTTCAGGATTCCAAACAGAGATTGGGACACAACAGCTTCACACATGCATCTCATGTCACATATTTCTCGGTGTTGTATTACTAGTAACACTAGTAACTCTAGTAACACTTGTGAAATTAGTATAGCTGGGTATTATATACAGTAAATAAATAAAGGTAGGTTTTACTCTCATATCTGGCTGGGATACACCTTTAAACCATTTTTTAAAACAAATTTCTCAAATGAAAAAAATTTTGTAATGTATTTTTAATCTTTATTTTATTAAGATTTTTTTTATTTTGATAAGTAATCCAATGCCATTCCACCAGTAAACCAGGAGCCTGCTACTAAGGCTAGTATATTTACATACAGCACTGTACAAAAGTCTTAGTCACATTCAAAAAACATTATGAAAAGCAGTAAACAGCATTTAATGAAACAAAGTCAATAATTGGTATGACTTCCCTTGGCTTAAAATACAGTCTCAGGTACAATTTGTGCATTTTATAAAGAAATTTAACTGTTAAGTTTTACTGAACATCCTGTAGAACCAACCACAGACTTTGTTGCACCTGCTTCTTTTTTATGCATGCAAAACCAAGAATCTTTTTTTTGTGTGTGTGTGTGTGTGTGTGTGTGTGTGTGTGTGTGTGTGTGTGTCAATAAAACTAGTGCTACAAAACAAGTTTAAAAGTACCTGACTACTGCAATTTACTGCACCATTCAATTGTGAAGTTGCTAGAAAAGGCTTTTTTAGTGATAATTGATATAGTGTAGTGCAAAGCAAGGCCATCTTAAACTTTTTGGTTATATAACAGTATGAATATATAGTTGATATGAGTCTCCACCCCCTGCCAAAAAAACAGTCAGGTCTTTTCCTACCTTTAATAGGATATATCAACCCACTATATTTTAGTATGATAAAGATGAAAGGCTTATACTTTATGTTAAAACCCTTTACTGTATATTAAAATTGCAGCTAAGAAGGTTCTTGCAACTACTATGGTGCTAGGAACCGTCAGGAATTCTGTACTAACCAGTTGTTTTTGTTGTTTGATTTTTTTTTGTTTGTTTGTTTTCAGCAGTTAACACTAAACAATTTAGTTCACTAAAAGTTCAAACTACACACTGTGACCCATCAACAGACCAGCAGCCTGTCTTTTTTCATATCCATGCTTATGGATTTGCACAAATCATTTAAGTTCCACTTTCATTTTCTTTTCTTGTTGACTTCCCCACAGCTGTTTTTCTTTTTTTTTGCAACCCCAGCAGTCCAGCCTATGATTTAAATTCGTATTCTGTCTGACAGCCCCCTCTAGGAGTTCTCAAAGCATGTATGTCCGCTTCTGGGCAAATTATATTTTAGTGGAAGCCTTGAAAATCCTATATGGATTTCAATATATGGAATTGCTGATGTAGTATTTCAGACAGGAATCAGAGATAAATAACATGAAATAAATAAAGTAAGTGCTGTGTTCATGTCATGGGCATTGCAGCCTAATTAAGATTAGTAAAGAATTTATTTTGTGTTTTGTGGCATTTTTGAGTATTTAAATTGTAAAACTCTATTTGTCCCTCTACATTGACCCTGTAGTATGGATAAAACATTCAATCTGGTATATATTAGGTATACACTGTTAAAGGGTAACTAATAGGTGATATATTGGAGGGCAAAATGGCACAAATGGCCTTTGTATGTACTGTAGTTGACACACCATGAACCACTAGAACTACTTCAGCATGTTTCTTTTTAAATCCATTTATCAGCAGTCAGCAAAAGCAAATGTGAATCAATCTGTTAGTATTAATTATGTCATGTCATGAAACATTTTTGATAAAAAACAAACATTCTCGTTTAGAAAGGAACACATCTCTCAGAATCACCAAGTACTCTTTTTATGTTGCTGTTTTCATTTATATATGTATTTTATTTTATGGCCACAAATATCAAAATATTATTGTCAAAATTTACTGTCATATCATGTGAGATCTTTTTTTTTTTTTTTTTTTGCAAAAAGACAGATTTCGAGTAGATGTACAATTAAGTATCAATAATGTGTTGGTTTAGTGGTACTACAAGAAAATTGGAATGAGGAAAAAAACTTTTAAATTTTGTTGCCCAAAAATTAAGGAAGATTATGACATCACAACATCACAAACAACACAAAATGCTTAGTTCACATTGAATCATGAGTATTGCAAACATAAGCAATGCATCATCAGCACTTCTACCACCTTGGTGGTGATGACAACTACGGTTGATCCGGCATTCAGAACACATACTAAATGCAGGGAAGCGGGCCGTAATAGTACCAATTTTCAAGAAAGGCGACAGCACAAAATGCAATAATTGCCATGGGATTAGCTTGCTATAGATTGAAGGGAAAGCATTCATGCGAGCGCTTTAGAAAAGATTTTAAAAAAAGACAGTGAGAGGAGAAAATGAATGAGAAGCAAGCGTGTATTCACCTGGACAGGGGTGCTGTGACTAAATATTCACCCTGCAGTAGCTGCTAAAAGAGTGTATACGATGTGGTCATGTTTATTGACTTTGCTTCAGCATTTGACGGTATTCAGTGCCCAGCATTATGGAAAGCACTCCAGGCAGAAGGAAGTCCACCAAAGATCGTATACCTTCTCCAAAATGTTTGCAATGGGTCAATGTCTAGCCTAAGCATCAAAGGTCATTTATCAGAAGAGTTTGCAGTGTCCATGGGCTTTTAGATATACACAGTGTTAAATATAAAAACAAGTATGACCTCAGTCCAAAGATTCAGTGGCTCCCCAGGAACAGTCTACCTGAATGATGTGAAGTTACACCAAGTCGATTGATGTACTGTGTTGAAGTACCTCGGATCCATTGTTCCACATATTCCAATCTCTTTGCCTGTCAGTTTTACTTTATAGTGCAGATTTGTGGACTTTTGAAGTATAACCTATCAAAGTTTGAAGATTTATTGTCTACGGCCTGTCTTTTGCTGTTTTGCCCACCTCATAGTTTTGTTTACACGTCATGCAACACAAAAGAGCATGTGATTGGGATGTGCTGACTAATAAGCTTTTGCTAAAAGGACACAAGTTAAAAACTTCTAAAAGGAAATATTTTGCCAGATTGAGTGGAAGTCCAAATATTATTGTTTTGCAGTGTAATCCTTTAATTCTTGGCTTTCTAGGACTAACCTGTAGTCTATGCACATGAAGCAATACGTTTTTGGAGCACTCCTTACTTTTTGTCTTGAACTGGGTAGAAAAAGACTAGCAAAAGTTTGCAGCACCACCTTAATAAAAGCACACTCCACAGCTTCTGAATGTGGAAAAATCTTCGGAAATTAATAAGACAATGTAGTCCTTGAAAAGATGCTTCAGGTACAGTAGATGACTAATCTTTTTATGGTGTTTCATCGATCTGTGACTTTTTTAACAATCTGATATGTTGTCACTCTTTTTTACACTCCTTCTTTTTTCACTAATACACTTTATAAGAACAACTCAATGCAGACATATATTGTACATATTGTGATAGGTGTAAGAATAATGCTTGGCAAGGCATGGAGCTTTTAACTAGGAAATTAAAAGTGACCAAATAACAAACGATACTAAATGTGACTGTTGTTGATAAAAGACTATTGATGCACAGTTTGATTAATGCAATTAAAATTTTCATAAACTTTTAAAGGTTGGGTTACTGAGTTATTGAGAGATGCTTTTATTCATTTTACCTACTAAAAGTAACATTACAGCATTATAGGAGATCAAGGTTATGGCTCTCCACTATTCAGTCATACAAATAAAGCAGTTACACAGCACAGAAAAACTCATCAGCCACTCATGGTCTACATTAAGGTCATCATCAATGATGCCAAAGATCAAAGTATACACAACCCTCAGCTTTTCAGCCACATGAGAATTGTGGTTATATCATAAAAATGAGCTTCAAAATTACCTGAGTCATAGACTGCAAATGCTCTTTCAGCTGCTACTAACAATTCAGTTATTTCTACAGATGATAGAATTTATAATTACTGAATATTAACTGATATAGAGGTCTGCACTGCAACCTTATAATTGGAAACATTTTGCATATATTAAAACAAAATAGTTATACATTAAAGAAATAAATATACAGAAAAAATATACACAAAAAAATTATAAAGTATTTTTGATAGTTCATGACATTTATTTTTATATAGATGTTAAATTGTGACACGTTTAAAAAAAATAAATATTCATTATTCCACATAAAAAAAATAAAAATATATATTATTCCAAATGAGCTAAAATAAATGATGCTCAGGCTTTTTGGAGCTATTTGAAGACTATGCCAATGAAAGAGTTAGGAGTTAGTTTTAGGACCCATAAAATTTTGCTTGCCCATGATGATAACTAGGTACAGTATGAGCTTATTTGGACCCCATTTTTAAACGGACCTTGTGACGCGTACTACCTGTCCACATACAGGTTTTAGCTGACAGTTTGGTGATACCCCAGTCATCCTTAAGCTCAATCATTCCAGCTGTCGTTAATAATTAAAATGTTGCACTATTGCATCAGATGTCTTTATAGGGTGGTAAAACAGATCAACATTAATTTTCAGCAGGATTTTCAGAGAAAGAAATTATCTGAAAATTTCTTTAGTTGCAAAAATTACTTCTAAACTGCATTTATGCAAACCAATGACTTGAGAAGTACTCCAGTTGCTGTGGCAAAAGGCATTACATGCTTATCACTGGTCTACTGTTATGCTAGTAAATGTGCACAATGACAGGCACAAAAATAAACCAACTGCATAAGTGTGTGAGATCTGATGGGATGCAGGTGGGATGCTGTGCAAACACCATGTTGCAGTGCAAAGAAAATTAAACGGAGAAGTAACATGTCAATACTAAGAGATGCATGACATGAAATACACCTGCTGTGTGCAGGAAGCTGTTGTGTCTGTCCCATTCTTCAATCAGAATTCTAAACCAAGTATGACCAAGTATGTGGTTGGATGTTTTGTGTTGTTGCAGACATGTATTTGCAGCATAAATGCTAAATTACCTTTTTTGGCTTCATTCTTTTTTCATTTTGTGCTAAAAGCATGTTTCTAATTACCAAGGTCATTTTTATATCAGTGGGTGAGGTCAAAATTGCAGGTTTCTCGCTTACCTCTTTCCCAGCAGGAAATTTTGGATGTCAAAATGTTATGGGAACATCTATTTGGCAGCATTATCAAGGTGTGACACCATTGGTATTAGGTCATTTTTAAAAGCTAGAATTACTTTGATGCAATGGTGTCGGTCCACATTGATTACATGACATTGGGATAGCAATGGACAGCAAAACAACATCTATTGATAGCATTAATTTTGAAGTGAAGTATATGCTTAAAAGACTTGTTTTTGCTAGGTCACAGCTTTAAGAGTGCTGAATGCGAGCCACTGGTCCACCAGAGACCCAGCTGCTGGTGATAGTAGTAAATGCACATACACTACCAGTCAAACGTTTGGACACACCTTCTCCTTCAGTGTTTTTTTTTTGTTTTGTTTTTTCTTTTTAACATTGTACATGTAATACCTAATGCATTATTTAAGACATCTAAACTATAAAAGAATACAAATGGAATTATGTAGTAACACAAACAGAATATGTTGTATATTTTAGAATATCCAAATTAGCTACATTTAGCTTTGATGACAGCTTGGCACACTCATGGCATAACAAGGTAGGTACCATGCCTTGTCATGCCTTGCCTTCTTAATGTGCTATAGACTATCAGTTATCTTGAGCAAAGGAAGCATGGGTACGAGTCAATAGCCCTATTAGTGCTACTACTGTATAACTACTGTACTGTACTTACAAATCAATTTCATGGCAGGAAAGTTAAGTAAAGAAAAATATATATATAATTGAACTACAATTAATCTGAAAAATCTCAAGAACCTTAACTGTACTCCAAGTGCAGTCGTTAAAACCGCCAAACACTATGATGAAACTGGCTTGCTCCAGGAAAGGAAAGACCAAGATCTACCTTTGCTGCAGAGAATAAGTTTATTAGAATGATCAGCCTCAGAAACTGCAGGTTTACAGCACTTCAGATTGAAGCTCTCATAAAAGCTTCTCATAGTTCAAGTGACAGATATATTTCAACATGCACTGTTTAGAGTAGACTGTGTGAGTCTGTCCTTCATCGTCGCATTGCAGCCAAGGATCCATTATTTAAGAAGAAGAACTTGCTAGGAAACACAAGAAATGAAATGTAGATCAATGAAAATCTTTTCTTTGATTTAATGAGTCCAAATGTGAGATTTTTGGTTCTAACCACCATGTTTCTTTAAGATGTAGATAGGGTGAACAGATGGTTCCTGAATGTGTGGTTCCCTCTGTGAACCATGAAGGAGAATATGTGATGGTATGAGGGTGCTTTGCTGGTGACACCATTGGTGACTTTTTAAATTTAGGGCACACTTAACAAGCATGGCTACCACAGCATTTTGAAGCAACATGCCATCCCATTTGGTTTGCAATTCATGGGACCATTGTCTGTAAGAGCTATTTGTCTAAAAAGGATAGTGCTGAATCAGGTGACCTTGCCTCCACAATCACCCGATATAATTCCAGTTGAATTTTTGGAATTGGAATGTACTCTACACCTCTGGGAACTCTTTCAAGATTGTTGATAAACCATTCCCAGTGACTACCTCATGAGGCTAACTGATAGAATGCCAAAAGTGTGCAAAGCTGTTATCAAAGCAAAAGGTGGTTTAAAGAATAGTTAAAAATATATAAAATTAATTAAATGTTATATATAACACATTTTTGACAGACACATTTAACACATTTGTTCTGTCATAATTTCTGTGTCTTTAGTATTAAAATACAATGTTTAAAACAAGAAAAATGAAGAAAAACGATTGAATAAGAAGGTATGTCCACCGTTTTGACTGTTCCTGTATATTGTTTTATCAAATGACAAGCACCACAACATAACTCCTCCAAGTCAAAAAAGAAAATAATAAATAAAAAACTGCAATTTACTAAACCATTAAATCAGGAAGCAGAGGAAAAAAATAACTGCAGTATGTGCAGGTCTGTGCCACTTAACACCTGGGAGCTGTTCTGTAAATCTGGACTTTATTCAGTTTAGACAGTGTGCAAACCATTTTACAGTTCACTGGAGTCTGTACTTAGCCAGACAGTGTACCTGCAATGTGTGAGTGTGACATGCCCAAATTTCGAACACTATCATTAACTGATTTTCTACCTTCGTGTTGTCTAATAATTTTTTGTTACACTTCAAAATTTATTATTCTCTTTAGCTGCTCACTACTGGGTTTCCTGATGGTGTTTCCAGCTTTAAGCTGTTGTGTTCATCCAACAACTTTGTGATGAGAAACTCTCTGAAGTTAAGGGATCATGGATTTAGTTGTGATCAGACATTCTGCAAATGCACCAATCATACAGTAAATGCTATAAGTAAATGATGATATCCTGTTGTTTTGATTTATTTGTATTGGGGTCATTCATTCAATGTTTTGTCAATTCCATTTTATCCAAACATTCTAAATACCAAAAAACAATGTTGTTCGAATGTTGCTTCGGGTGGACAAAATTGCAACCTAACTACAGCTGTATGACACTGAGGTTTTTGCTATGTTGCCTCAAATTTCAGGTAAAAAATATATTTTTAAAGCTTTATCAACAGTGCAGTTTTTGGTAGAAACATAAGCTCGATAAATTTGCATTTATTTGGGATTCCACTGCTTAGGCCACCAGACAACATATTTTCTTCGGCACTATCTCCAACATAAAAAACATCAGCCTTACACTTTCAAAAAAAGGGGAGTACAGGGTTTTTTGTGTGTTTTTTTTTCTGCATAAATATTTTGTTATTCTGGGATTCATGCAATGTTGTATTTTTAAAAAAAGTGGATTTTTTCCCCACTTACCTGAATACAAGGCTGAGCATTCTACAAAATGTGTGGACTACTCCACAAAGCTACAGATTTTTCTATGTCCTTGGTCCACAGTCCTCTCCACAGCTCTGACTTGGCATCCAGTTGTGGAATCCAGTACATAGAAATAGTAAGCACATTTAAATGAAAGTATAGAATATATGTTAAACTCTTACTTAATTAAAAATAGAAGTACAAAGGCATAAATTTATGGTAGTAAAAGAAAAGAATAGCTACTTTGAAATATTAAAAATATTTTTTTTGAAAAAATTGAATGATAAAATCACACTGGTTTGTTTTTATGTGAAAAGTAATTTTTGCTATTTTTATGTGAAAAGTAACTTTTGCTATTTTAGATGTTTTTGTTTATTTCTTTATGCAATACATGACTAATGCAATGTACTGTAGTTTGCTAATGAATTAATCAGAAGTAATAAATCATGTAAATAAGCATTGTTTAATATTAGCTATAATCTGACTTTGTGGCTAGAAAATTATGTTTGTTACCTGAATTGATGTTAGATTTATACAAATATAATCAGGTAATATTAGCTAATTAGCTTCAGCATGTTGTTTTTTCATTTAGCTGGAGTTCATGCACTGTAAGAAGATATCTTGTGTTTATTCCTGAATATTTTAAGATGTTGGATAGGGCCATTTAGGCAGGAGTACTTATCCTCAAGTTACAGCATACAGTAGCAGTCCATTGCCTTTTCCTTCTTCAAATGCACATGAACACCTTTAGTGCTAATTATATTACACAGCATGAAAAGGTCACAGCAGATGACAAATTGTCATGATTCTTGATCATTTTTTTTGCTTCGATTAACTTGATGCTCAATTGAAATTATTGGAGGGTACATTAGAATAAATGGGTGCTGAACTGAGGGCATTTTATCATGTATAATGTAAAGTCATTGCAATCATTGACTGGATGAGAGAAGACATTGATAGTCTGAATATAAATGCAGAGTACAATGGAGGAAATAAAGAATAATATATAAAAAAAATCTTAAAATAAACAGCTTTTGCTTTTAAAATATTATAAAATTGTAATGTATTGTATTATAATTGTTACATAACTTTTTGACAGTATATGCACCCAGTAACAGCAAACTTTGTACAGAGATACATGTGCACCCCTCGTATTAACATGGGTAAGCACTGCCGTTTATGCTCCCTATTAATATTTTTATCTCTCTCTCACACACACGCACACTTGCACACACGTTCATACAGAGGTAGCTGGGGAACTCAGACCATTTTTCTTCTGGTCTGTTAGCCTTTAAGTGTTCTACTGAATATAGTGGTACTGTATATTATTTTTTTGTACTCGATGTAAATATTTTACTGTAATTGTAAATATTCACAATTAATTCCCCCTTTTGATAATAATGTCTCGCAACCTGTGTATGTTCTTTACCCTCATTCACTCTTAATGCTCTGACTGGTGCGAATTTGTTGTACAAATGCATTTTATTATCGATCTTCTCAACACTATTATAGCTGTTCTAATTATTCTCCCTACTTTAGTGTATGATTAAATTTTAATTAAATTTATTATTTTATTTAGTTCTTACAGCTGAAAATGTGCCATGTTTTAAGGAGTGCATCAACTTGGTCAGGATGCAGAAGGGGTGCCTGATAGTTATATAAATAAAGAAAGAGCTATTCTTTCCTTAAATTTTCAAATACATATTTGAGTACAAGTTTTTTTTTTTTTGTATATTGCTATATTAAAAACATTTTATGTCCATAATGTATTGGACATGAGTATTACACATCCATCCCATGTGAGCATATCCATCCCAAATGTCTTTGCAAATGATCAGAGTCATTGGATACCAATTCACATTTGATCACATTTTGCTATCAACTTGAGATTGAATCACCCAAGACAGATTGTATTACTAAATCAGAACATAGTCTTACATCCTGTTGCTCAGCAGATAATCATGTCCATTTTTTACTAACATAGACACTGGGGACACACTTTGCCTTACCAAGTAGCTATCACATAGCAGGTGAGGTTCATTTCATCAGCTGACATGCTCACTACAAGAATTCCCAAGGGTCAGTTATTTGTTCCATCAGTGTTCACCTGTGTATTAACAAACTTCGCTCAGTGATGATGGTACTTCTCAAATATTTTTTTTTCTGTCTACTTTCAAATCTGTCATGTGAGGTCAAGTGATTTTTCTCTGCAAAAAAACTGCACTGTATGGTCAAAGGTTTGTGGAAACCTGATCATCACACCCGGATGTGCCTTTTGCATCCAGTTATAGTTTTCATCTCCTTTATAACATAAATTTTCCTGAAAAGACACCCCACTAGATTTTGTAGTGTAACTATGGTGATTTATGATTATTCAGCCACAAGAGTATCAGGCACTTATGCCACTGATGTCAAGCAAAGAATACAGTCGGTGTTCCAATTCATCCCAACAGTGTTCAGTGAGGTTGAAGTCTGGGCAATGTTGAGGCCATTCAGGTTCTTTCACAGCAACCTCGGCAGTTCATGTTTGTGCACTAGGACAATGCCATGCTTCCTGTGAAGTGCTCAAGTTCTTCCATCACGTCAACCACCAACCAAAACATTTCCTAGAATCCATTACAATTTTCAAATAAGCCCTCATACTATATTTCTCAGACTTGACTCCTGAACAACTTGTTTCCCCTTTATAAGCAGCATCTCTCTGGAGCATTAAAATGTTGCTGCTTGTTTGGTTCTTGTATGACTGCTTTGCTGAGGTCAATTTGCTGGCTTCCTGTTGCAACAGGAATTAAATTTTAAGTTTAGTTTAAGTTCTTGTCTATATATTCCAGACATGAAAGGGATCTGCACCACATTATCTATGCATCCACCTTCCTACAGTACCTACTCACTTGCCTGCAAACTTATGTCTACAGCTTCAGGGTGCCTGATATTCCCCTCTCTAAGATGAACATTCATTATCCTGCATTCATCGTCCACCACTGACACATCTTTCCATAAATGCAGCAAGGCCATTAGCGTTGTGGGTGACCCTCCCACTCTTTCATGTTATCCCTTCTTGCAGGAGGAACTGGAGCATGCATGCATTTGAAGAAGTTACCATACTTAACACGTCACTGAACTAGTCAACCATCATACATCCATCATTGCACACCTGCACTTCATAACGCTGCTGTGGTACACTTTTTATAGTTATGAAAAACATTATGTATTACCTGCCTGCAAAGCATAGGCGACACATAGAGATCACTATTCATCATCTCGCATCATTGTCTTCAGTATCCGGCATCAACCCCTCTGAAACTATTCATGGGAATTTGACCAAACCTTAACAGAATTTCTATTAGAAAGCAGAGAGGTTCACCAACTATTTTATTTTCTAATAGATTAGATTTTTCTAAAAAAAAATTTTTTTAAAAGTATCACATTCAGTGGGCCGACTCAAATCTATTTTTATACTTTCTGTTACATTTTCTTGATCTTGCTGCTACACTTCACAGTCCATACATTCATTTTTCTTCACTTGTCCCTCCAATCCAGTCACCCTCTTTTGTCCTGTCTAGTTAGTGTGCACTGCCATGTACTGTATATAAAGTGCCATGTGTTGCACCATGTTTCTGAATAAACAGCAACCTATTCCAAGTTGTACTGTATATAGAGACAGGACAATAAAGTCCCTCATGGCAAGACTTGTCAAGCATTTCAGTTGTGAGATACAGTAAGCTTTATTCCAGACAGTCTCATTCCTTTAAGATATAGAAACCTACATAGTTCTTTAGACAATATCTGGATAATACATTTTATTTTCTCTCCACTTCCATTTTCATCTTTACACTATGTATTGGTATTCTCCACTTATATGTATACATTGTTTATGCACATATCATTGTCTTTTTCAATTTGTCCATTATGTTTACTTTAGCACCTGTACAAACCAAGATAGCACACATATATCTACTACATTACTTTAATAAACAAATCCTAAGCCACTTCACCACCATAATGTTTTGAATTTTAACAGTTTCTTTTAGCCAGATTAAGGATGTTGGTCTTTGGTCATCTTATTTAGATCGATCTACTAGCCAGACGTGTTTTTTTTTTTTTTTTTTGTTAAATCATTATTTTTTAGAAAAGTTCACCACATAGGACTACTGTATATATTGCTCACAAAGCTCTCTCAATAGCATAAGATCCAGACGTCCGTAACAGTTAGAAAAGAAGAAACATGCTTGATGGGTTTCTCCCTGGTATGCTGGTTTCCTCCCACAGTCCAAAGACATATTAGGCTAATTGGTGTTTCCAAATTGCCTGTAGTGTGTGAATGAGTGTGTGAGTGTATGGGTGCCCTGTGATGGATTGTCATTTTGTCCAGGGTATACCCTGTACAGCATAAGTGGTATAGAAAGTAATGAATTAATGAACTTGAATTGTGTTTCTTCATTATGGACCAACGAAATTGGAAAGTACAGTGGTGGCTCAGGTACAGTAGGTGAGGCTCTGAGTTGGAAGTTCGAGCCCCACTACAACCAGGTTGCCACTGGGCAAGGCCCTTAATCCAATGACCATATAAGCTTTGCAAGGGGAGGCAGGACGACTGATATTCCATGAGAATGTTCAAGTGTACAGTGAAAGGGAAAAAATTAGGAAGCTATTTTTGCATGTCAGTATTGTTTTTCATTTTGAATAGTATGAGCTTGGATTTATTTTTCAAACATTATAGATTGAATGCAGAAGTCTCTGTGACATATTGCCAATTAGCAAAAGCTCTCTGTGCTACATCTTTCAAGTGTAACTTTATATATCAGCTCAACATCGGCCAGACGCATATGTGCTGTTAGGAAATCAGCATGAGTATGTAAACTTTCCAGTTATGACTTATTACACCTTCTCTAGGAATCTGTTTACTTGTTTCATAAATCTTTACGTAGGAACATCTGCCAGATACACAAACAATAGTATTGTAACTGTTTCTTTTGCCGCAATTGCAGCTTTAAGAAAGTTCACTTGTGTGTGACTGAGGTTTATTTATATTTTTTCAAGTTTCAGACTATTAATCCTGACCTTGGTTTACTATCTGTATGAAATTTAGGTTTTATCTCTCTACGTTTCCTTCTGGTTTTTCTGGGTTTTTCTCACCCACCAAAAACACTTGCTTTGATGTACAGTTTCTTAATTCTACACTGATTTGTCCATTACATATTCCACTTAAATCTATGGTTATGAATATGCACATTTTAATGTATAAGGACCACTACCTGTAATTTTGTATGTACTTTTATCTACTCTACCTTATATAAGCAAAGTAAACACTATTTTACAATAGAAGGTTATTTTGAAATGTGGCAGTTAACCTGTTAAAAAGGAAGCATTTTAAATGCTTTCTTATTTTGCTGTTTCCCAAAGGCATTCCTTCTGATATACTATTGAGAGCTAGTATTAAAATCAATGTTAGTCTTTCCATCCATTACAAAGCCAAAGAAATCCTAAAGAAAAACTCTCTTCTTTTGAGAGAAAGGTTACTGCACCCTTAATACGGAATACCAAATGCATAAAATGAAGGCTTATACTTCTTATAATGCTGTTGTGGAGCTGATTTTTGTGTTTATTTTTTTATCATACAGCTTAAGGATTAAACTCAAACACGTCAAGCTGAACATGTTGTGCAAATAGCGTTATTTATCTTCAAAGATATGGACATGTTGCAGGAAGGGATTTGATTAGATGTGCACAGTGTAGATAATAAGAGTTATATACATTTGAATATAAATTTGAATTATATACTGTACATATCACAGCAAATACCATTCCTTTGTTTATTTTTTTGATCTAATAATTAATGAGCTAATAATTATTTATTGTTTTACCAACAACTAGAAAAAATAAACTCCTTCGTCTATAAACTTGAAAACTAGTTGCCTGCAAGCTGGTTGAAATGATTATGTGGTATAGAGGAATAACTGAAACAACATGGCGTTCCTTACTTCGGTTGCAGCCTAAACATCTTGTACTATATATTCCATTATGTTTGGTTGCTACTGGTTATTGTCAGAGTTGAGATATGGAGGCAGATGCAGGCTTGACTTGAAACATCCTCAAAAACAAATGAAAAAGACATTACATTAATACATTAATAAATATCAGTGTAAACATAATACACTACGTTCCAAATTATTACGCAAATGATATCTTTCTCTGATTTTCATAATTAGTCAATGCAAATGACAGT
>JAQMYJ010000037.1:25613530-25639277 GCA_030014305.1 Clarias laeviceps
TTTAATTTAAAAACTAAACATTTAATGTTTATGACACTTAAATCCAATTTGCATAATAATTTGGAACGTAGTGTAGGCACAACTTACTAATCAAAATAAATACACATAAAGTATGTAGGACAAAGGTAGCTAAAAGCATATAACTTTAATAGCAAATCAAACAAGACCATAGCTAGTGTCAGCTGTGAGACATTATTATGAATAAAACTAGAACAAATAATAACAACAAAAATATCTGATCCATGTCCCTTGACCCATAGTGCAGGCTTTAGTCCACTCAGCTTTTACTGCTTTAGCTGAGATATCACCACCCACCCCAAGAGTAGCACCTGATGTTCCACCAGTGCCCAAAAACACCCAGGACAGTCCCCCTGAACATCCTCCAAGGAAGTGGATTTGCTGTATAAAGGGAGCAGTTTGGCATGTTCCCACCACAGGAAGCAAAGCTTGAAGAAGGGCTGTGGAGACCACTATGGTGACCTTCACAGGAAAGGAGAAGACAGGGGTCAGCCTGCAAGGCTGTGTCTCTTTGAGCCAAGGAGGTACATCCTACTTACATTTGGTACGCATCTACTGCCACAAGCTCATGCACTTTCCTAGTCAGGTTCTTGCCAGAGGCAGTGGAGGTGGCCTCCATGGCCATGAGCCCCTGCTCTGTCCCATTCATGCTGAAAAGCCTATGCCAGCTCCCACACTACAATCCAGCCTGGTTCACTTACCATGCGTCTCCCATGCCATGCTCCAGCCCTGCCGTAACAACACGCTCCAGCCTAGGTTCCATGGTCTGATTTAGCCTCCCATCCTCACTAGGCTCCACTTCCCATACCCTGCTCCAACCTGCCTCCCCTGCCAGGTTCTCACCATGAACTGGCTGGAGGCCCACAGGCTGGCCTCATCATGGTTGGAGGCTGATAGTGCAACCTCAATAGTAATGTCCCAGCCAGAGGACCAAAGGGAGCTGTGTCCCTTCAACACATTGTGCAAAATATGCCATTTTGTCGTCTGTCTTACACTGTGTGGACAGCTCTAAACCCCTCTTAAGTGATTGTCCAGGACCACTTACAGATGATATATTCTACATTGAGATCCATGTCTTAGGTCTGATCCTATGTCTAACAGCCAGTGGACTACACCAGGAATACACTGTACTCTAGGTAAAAGATCAAAGATCACATTCGTTCTTTATCTTTGTTTATTTTAGGTAATTCCTTGTTGATTCATGACACCAGTTTGTTGCTTGATTTGTTAGTTAAGTTCTCTGTTTGTTAGTTGTCTTTTGTCTCATATCTGTTGTATGCATTCCTTGTGCCACTGTGCCTGCTACATTTGTACCAATGCTCAAGCCAATGCTAATGCTGATTCCCAGGTCATAGCCATGTTCCTGGGTTTTCTCCTTTGATTTGTTTGATATTTTTTGTCAGTGTTTAATACTTGCCTGCACCTGTACATTTCCTCGCTTGACACATTATTGTATAATGAAGTTATGTTCCATTTCATTCATGTATCTGTATAATTAAAAGGTACTCACTCATTCTGCACTTTATTGACTATTTCTTAATAAAAATATCTGTTATAGAAAAATGACCTGCTTTGGTAGACTTACTATCCCTTTGACTGGAGGCCAAATAATTGCAGGACACTGGTTATTCTTTTCCATCATTAATTTTCACCCTCCAAGCCCCACAACCCTCCTCGGCCTGATTAATTTTCACCCTAGCATGTAGCCCAAATGCTAATTAAGCAACTCTGGGGAGGCACAAGATTCATGAGCAGTGCTGACTCCTGCCATTTCGATTCAGCAGAGAGCAGAAATGTCACGACATCCTCTAGTTATGTTCATGCAAAGTTTCCAAGCTGTAAAACAACCTCTTTCTTTTTTTATGATTCATGTCAATTGACATTTTTGTACTTTTTTTCCTCAACAGCCCTGACATTCAGCTGGATTTTTAATGAGTATCCATCGTTTGTGAAGCAGGATTCACGAAGGTTTGTGTCTCAGGAGACAGGAAACCTGTACATTGCAAAGGTGGAGCCATCCGACGTGGGCAACTACACGTGTGTCGTCACCAATACTGTTACAAAAAAGCACGTTCATGGTCCATCCACTCCGCTTATATTGCGTACTGACGGTGAGTCACTGTTCAAAATATTCAATATACTGTTCAATAAATGTTCATGTCTAAACAAGACCAATTATTATTTATTATATTATAGTTACAATTAAATAATAATGTGTATGTGACCTGTCAGTTCAGATTAAATTGGTTAAGGTCAAATTCAGTTTTATTTATTATTTGTCCAATTTTGTTCACTAACCATATCCCCCCAAAATACGTAGAAACAAGAAAGCAGTCAGTATTTTTTCCAGTGAACACTAATGATATCCAAATGTTAATTAACAGCTACCTTATAAATATTAAGAGACTTACAAGCACATGTTTTGTTTCATGGCCTTATCAAGCCTGGCATTATCAAATAGTCTTCAAACAGAAAGGTCCTGCACTTATCAAATTGTGGGCTCTGTGAGCCAAGATTTACAACTGAGCTTAGCTGTATTTGCCAGAAGATATACACATAGTGTGTGTGAGTGTGTGTGCGTGCGTGTGCGAGCGAGTGTGTAGAGAGAGAGAGAGAGAGAGATGTGTGTGAGTATGTGTAAAATTGAAAGATATTGCTTTACTTCTACTTAAATGCTGAAATTGCACACATTTCGTTCAGTTAAACACTGGTGGGGTAATTATTAGATCTCCACATCTTGACCAGCATGCCTGCATGGACAACAGCATGCTGTATTACACACTAGTGATACAGATCTCTTTAAACCCTTTTTTTCATGGCCAAGCAGCTATCGGTGACAACATGAGCCTTAGTCAATCAATACTGATGACTCCAGTTCAAAGAATATCTAACGTGACCTTTTGAACATTGTAAAGTGATATGGATGGCAAACATGTAAAGCACCAAACATTTTTTCGTCAACACTTCACACATCAAAATTTGTATAAATCCCGCATTTCAATCGCTACATGCAAAATAATATTTTACTTGGTGACCACTTTTTTTCTTTAGGTGTTATGGGAGAATATGAACCAAAAATTGAAGTGCAATTTCCAGAGGTTGTCCAGGTGGCTCAAGGTTCAACTGTGAAACTTGAATGCTTTGCTCTGGGCAAGTAAGTGTCCTGTAGATTAACTTTTAATAGGATATACAGTACAGTATGTGTCCTATTCACATACAGTATGTAACCCAATAAAACATTCACAGTGTGATGTAAAGTCATCTACTGTTTTGTTTAAAAACCACCAATAACTTAAGCACAAAGCAAATGTAAATCAAAAATATAATTCACAATAAATGTAATGATTTAAATAAAACATTTATAAATGTACATTTAATTGGGAATTCCATCCACTTAATGTATCTTTTTGCATTCATTTTCTCTCTTCCTCAACAAAGTCCTGTCCCTTCCATAATATGGAGACGTGTAGACGGTGTCCCATTCTCACGGAAAGTGGACATGAGGAAGGCTACCAGCATCCTGGAGATCCCATACTTTGAGCAGGATGATGCTGGAACCTACGAGTGTGTTGCTGAAAACTCCAAAGGGAGGAACTCAGTGCAGGGCAAGCTCTCTTTCTATGGTGAGTTCTAACAACTTGCACGAATACATTGCCCCATGACAAGCCAGATTAATGACATTTATTCTGAGGCAAAAGTATGATTTAATGTTGGTGTAAGCAAGTGTATAAGGGGGTGGGTTTTCAACAGCACATGAAAATTATTAAAGCTCCCTGGCCATTAAGCCAGTAATATTTTCATCCAGATTAAACAGGATGTAGAGATGACCTTGTACTCCATCTTATCTTTGTGTGTGTGTGTGTGTGTGTGTGTGTGTGTGTGTGTGTTTGAGAGAGAGAGAGATGAGATCATACAGTAACTCATTCAGTGTGTCACCATCTGGATAGAGCACAGAACCACAGAACCTGTTATCTTTAATTCTGATTATGTGCTTTAGTAATAGACGTTATGTAATAATATCAAAGTTAAATTGTATCTTTTAATTGCTGCACAAACTCTTCAAATCCCCAGCACAATGCTTGTCATTTAAAAATTTAACTCTGAATATTGTCTATTTAGAAATACTCTTTGGTACGCATTAAAAATGTAAGAGATGATTTAGTCTAGATGCAATTAAATACAGCATTTTTATGTCGGTCCCAAGCCCAGATGGGAGGGTTGCATCAGGAAGGTTATCTGGCATAAAACCTGTGCCATGTCAATTTTGCAGATCAGATGGTCCGCTGTGGCAAACCTTTAACAGGAGTAGCTGTAAGAACAACAACTTTTTTTTTTGGTGGGTGTTTTTCCGATTTTCTCTCTAAATTAGTCGTATCTAATTCCCACCCGTCATTCCTGCCTTCCCCCCTTCACGGCTACTACTACCAGTCAGGGAGGGCATAAGACCATCACGTATTTCCTCCGAACCACGTGACGCCTGCCAGCCGCATCTTTTCAAACTGCTCACTCACGCACCGTTGGGGGCAGCATAATAAACTGGGAGGACAGTGCTATCCGCTCCTTCTGCTTGCGTGAGCTCATCGATGGCAGGGACTGGCTATAGAGCCGTGAAAGTACCTCTCGTCCCTCCCCTCTGAGAGAGCTTGGCCAATCAGCTCTCTCTAGGCCTTCAGCTGCGAGAGGCTATAGCATCACCCAGGAATCAGACTTGCGATCTCCGGATGATAGGGAGATAGTTACCAAAACAACAACTTTTTTAATTTATCTGTAATGTACTTTCCTATTTAGCACCACTAGTGGGTATCACTTATTAGGGGTGATACAGTCATAATGCATGTAAAATATATGAAACACTCAAGGTTAATTCTAGAATTAGTTTCACACAGATCTTGATTGACACATCTACAGGTCAGCAGTGACACAATATTTACAACGCATCCGGAAAATACTTTTCAGATGCACTGTATATATTATTCTAAAATGCAATAGGTGCACTAAACTGGAAAGTTTTCCATTCATGCACTTGAATTACTCATTATGCGTATTTGATTCCCAAGACCATTTTAATAAAAATAAGTGTTGATATATAAGAACAAGATATTGTTTAGTTACGATTACACATCTATCTAAGGATGAGTGGCCAGCAGGCATATGTAGAGAAGCATATTTAATATAGACTTTCAAATGAAGGGCTCATGACCTTTTCCCTCCCCCGCCACACTGGCAAGGCCAAATTGTTCACATGAGACAGCTCCCTATTAAGTAAGTACCTGTAGGCAGCAGGACGCTGGGATTTATCCTCCCCTTATGGGAGTGCTTGATAGTGCTAGTATTCACATTAGGTTGTGTTTGTATTACTGCTGATGCCCAATGGCCATTTACAGCAAAAACCTTTACAGAGCTCGAATGTTTTATTACATTTTTCATCTCATTGTTTATATCCTCGTTGACATGCAATGCAAAGGGATAAGGGACACAAGTTAAATCGGGTAAAATGTGAGAGGGCATATTATGTGCATAGTAAGATTTTTTTTTTTTCAGTAAAAATGTTGTTATTGATGAGTGCTATGTTATTGGGTCAATACAATAAAAGACAATTTTTCCAATCATCAACAGAAACTTAAATGTTGCAGAAAGATTTGTTCATGGCAGTAAATAACAGCGTATTACATAATAGACAATTTTCAGACAAAAAAAGCATAATGATGGCTGCTGGGTTTTGCATAAATAAAAGAAGAAGGTGTGACACTCCCGAATAACTATGGCAGAATGCCCATTATACTCAGTAAAACATGCCTTTCCTTATAAAACTGTACAGATTCTTCTAGAGAGTACTTTTTGAAAGTATCAGCAATTAATTGCATGTGTCTAAGATTTTATACAGTGCTGGGTGTGTGTGTGTGTGTGTCTCTGTGTGTGATACTGAAACTCATCAGCACCAGCCTTGATCTGGTTTGACGTGGCTTAATAATTTATGGTAGTTCTCCTTTTTTCCATCAGTGCCTGCTACTGTTTCATTTCCCTCTTTTCTGCCTTGGTCTATAAGACAGCCACAGTTGATCGGTTGGGTCGGACTCATTTCGGAACAATAAATAATTTGCCATTATTTACAAGTCACTTTGAAGCGTTCAAGCATGTACATAAAGGACACATTATGGCATGCCAGAAGCAATGAATCTAATTTCAGTAGGATTAACCTGCAGATTAATGTCCCTGTCTTTCATTCTCTCTTTTCATTTTTGTCTCTTTTTCCCTGCTCTTTTTCCTTTCTTTTTCTCAGTCAGGTGATAAAAATCTCTAATCTTATTTTGAAGTCCTGTGGAATTAGGCCTGTAAGACATTCGTCAGCAGAGCCAGGGAATGTGCCGATCGATAAGCCTATCTCATGTTTATCGCTTCCACCGCAGTTGAGGGAGACACAGTAACCCTCTCTTTGCAAAACCGTTCTCTCTGCTTGGTTCCATTTTATTAGCAATTAGGTGCAGACATTTTTTCCATCTTTTTCTTACCGAGTTCATAAGAAGGGTATCATGAGAGGATTTTAAATATATTGAAAGGACATCTTAAAAGAGATGCATTAATTAGCAGTTTTAGCATATGTGTTATTCTCTGTGATCTTATGTGATTGTACTAAAAATATGTATTAAATGCCTGTATTGTTTTCTATTATGCCAAATAAGGAATGGACTGCTAATATGGATTTCATTGCACATTTCCCAGTTATTCTAACCTACAGTGTCTTTGCGTTTGCCCAGCATGCTATGTGGCTTTCTCAGGATCTTGATTTACACTGTGTGGGCTAAAAGTCAATACACTTTCAGCAGGTGAAAGATAGACTGTAGGGACGAGAAAAAAAAAGAGGAGAAAAAACAGCATCATAAAGGCTGAAGTTGGAAAAGATGAAGTTCCACACATAAAGCATGCCTCCTAGACGAGTAGGTACACTATGTATAAAAAAAGCAATTGCAATTTAGAAGAAAACTTATAGATATTAGGCGGCACGGTGGCTTAGTGGTTAGCACTGTGGCCCTGCACCTCCAGGTCATGGGTTTCATTCCGGGTCAGTGTGCATGGAGTTTACATGTTCTCCTGGGTGGGTTTCCTCCCACAGTCCAGAGACATGCAGATTAGGCTAATTGCCGTTCCCAAATTGCCTGTAGTGTGTGAATGTGTGTGCGAATGCTGACTGCCTTGTCCTACTACAGTCATACAAAATGCAAAATACAATAAGAAATACAATGGTCATCACTGGCCTCCACGGTACCTAGTTGGACTACAGCGGTATATACTGTATATATATAATCTCGGATGTTTTTGATTTATCAGTCTGGTCTGATGTTTGCTGTGCACAGACAAAAAGATACCTGATGTCTTTGTTGCTTTTGAGTAGAATAATGTACTTAAATGCAAAAAGTAATTTGTAAAGGCACTAAAATTGTGTGGTGTACAGGAGTTTTCATTCATTTATTCATTCCCTGTCACAAGGAGTGCCCATTAAGGTTGTTCTAAGTGTGCTCTTGGGCATTTGCTCAATAATTAATTAGATTTGAGTTACATGCCTTTAAAAGATGAGAATCAATATGAATAATAAATAATTAAAGAATAATCTACTTTAATGGAATTTCATGAAGGAGTCTATGGCATGGCTCATGAACAAGTGAATATTCAGTGACTCAACTGAGTACACCAAGCATGATTCCTTTGCTGTTTATGTGCTCTGCAAATATATGTAATAATAAATGGAGCAGCTTGGCTGAATGGTTTTCATCAGCTTATCACTTGGTTTATGTGTAATAGCAGATCATATGAGCAGGCTATCTAGGTCCTGGTCCACCATGTTGTACATGCATTCATCAGAAAGAGTATTATGTAATATTTCCTACATTACAGAGGAGTTGGCTTGGTCTAATATTGGTCTTGAATCTAATCTGTCTTTTGTTCCCATTGTTTTTATTTTGTTGTACAGCTCCTCCGCAGATGATTGAAAAACCGCAGGACATGCACAAGGCCATTGATGACTCTCTAGTATGGGAATGTATGGCCACAGGCAAACCCAAACCCTCTTATAAGTGGATGAAGAATGGAGAAAATGTGGAATCTAATGAGGTTTGTTATATTTTAGAATAACGTCTTATTAATTTATTACAGCCTGTCTAGGTAGCCCACAATATATTTAAATGATCTCCCCAACCTGGTTCACCAGCCAACACTCAAAACCAGAGAACATTATAGCCCAAAACGTCTACTTACAAAGTTAACCATACCTACAGTACTTTAAAAAATACAACAGATCTAACTCCCTAAAATAAACTTCCAAGGAAAAGAAAATATAAATAGTCTTACGTCCCCTAAAGTTTTCTCGCTAATATGACAGAACTATTTACTATTTACTATATACATGCAAAGAATCATCTGTATCTAAAATAGGCACATACACAAAATCTCACACATGAGCTCTAGAATACACACAGACATGAACAATGGCATTTCAAGTTGGTCTAGCTGGCAGCTAGCAGTAAGGAGAAGGAGTTTGGAAGCACATCAGCCTTTCGCCTTTCATCCATTCTGTCAACACCACCATTCCAATCAGCATCATCAGAACACCTGTAATAAGACAGAGTAGGAGAGAGAGAGAAAAGCATGCACAAGAGAAAAAGGAAGGCTATGGGAAATACACCAACCATGCAATCCATTATAAGAAGAATCCGCCAGCACAACACAACACAGGGATGCATACTGATAAAATGCTAAATTAATAATACCATCCCCTGCCCACACTGCAAATCTTTTACTGCCATGAATGTAACATTACAAATCTAATAAATGCATATTGGTCAAGGTTCACTCATTGCATTTGAATTTCAAAGTCATACTAAATCTCATGAGCAACATTTCTTTTATGTTTCGTTACAAATGCTAAAAGATAAACCATAAAGCATCAAGGATAATAATTCTGGGGCATGCCAGGGGTTCTGCATAACACTAGATACCACCTTGTGCACATGGATTCCAAGATTTCCTAAGAATGTGACATATGACCCACATATTGTCATACAACCCAGTATTTACTATAAATACTGCTTTTATACATGAGGGCACTGGTGGCTCAGTGGTAGGTGTTTCGCCTGCCATGCGGAAGGCCCGGGTTCGATCCCCAGCCAGTGCCCAAACCCCAGCCACTGGATGCAGTGCCGGTCCCAAGCCCGGATAAAATGGGAGGGTTGCGTCAGGAAGGGCATCCGGTGTAAAACCTGTGCCAAGTTGTAGTGCGGACTGGATATTCCGCTGTGGCGACCCCTGTCGGGAGCAGCCGAAAGACCAACAACAACAACTGCTTTTATACATGCGGGCACTTTTGTTTCTTCTCAGCTATGCGCATCTGGCATTTTAGCAGCGCGTACCCATGGTCAAAATGAAGGGTTAGGTTCTTCACATTCTATTTTATTTGGGTACTTTTTTTTTTTTTACTGAATATTACAAGCATTATTTATAATCTCAGTCAGGTAGTCAGTTTTCCCTCATGACCTTTAATATTTTCTCCACATTTGGGATGGATTGCCACCACAGTTCATGCTACACTTGCTTGTTGCAAAGGCTCAGGCCTAGTGATAATGGCAACAGAAATGGCTCAGGTGAAATCAATAATCCAGAGCATGACACTCTGAGGTTTGCACTTTTCAACAGTGCCTTCCTTATAGCTCAGTTATCAGTTATATTTCTTATGCCTTATCAGACTCTAGTCTCAGCTGTGACTGAAGACAGGTCTGGTTTTACCCTTGATGGCTCACTGACTATGGCAGCCTTTAAGCCAGTTGTGACAGGAGATAGCTTTGATTCAAGTATGAAACATTTAATCCTGTCTTTGGCCTGGCATCTATAAAGGCAGGGCTTGCTGTGCCCCAGATTACATGGAACCTGCTTGGATTGAAATTATTAATCACAAGCAGGCCGGTTTCTTCCATATTAATTCTTGTGTCCCCAGATGAACCACTGCACCAATAAATCCTTTGGTAAAACCTTATGGTATTATGTAACACTGAATCCATGAAAGTGTCCCAGGAATAAACGAGATTTTGGCTATTCTACTGGGGGTTTCTATTCTACTGGGGGTTTTACTTAAACGTTTGTTAAATATTTGACTTGATACCCTGACCAGCAGTGACCCATCACTGGCTTTTCATCAACTATTGCTGATTCTTCTCATACTGGAAGCAGGATTTAGCACACAGACCACAAAGTGCTATTTGTCTATAAGTTATATTTGTTTGAATCCTATACTAAAAAGACATTATCAAGACTTTGGTTCCCACTGCTGCTTCTACAAGTTGTTGGAACACCCAGGTGACATCTTACATGTACACTGCCTGGCAAAAAACAAACAAAAAAAGTCACTCACTCTAATATTTAATTGGACTGCCTTTTGCTTTGATTAATGGCATGGCATCATTTTGTTAAGCTTATGTAAAGTCTCAACATTTTTTTCTATCTAGAATCACAATAATAACTCAGCCATCAGGAAAGAAAAAAAATCCATTAATGGAAAAACCTGGTCATTTTGTATACACAGGTAGTCAGCTGACCTCATTTTCTGGGCACATAATGTTGATGAACCTAGACCTGAAACCAACTAAAGCAACCCCAGATAATAACACTGATCCCACAGGCTTGTGCAGTAGTGGAAGGTTTTGTTTTTGTGAGTGATCTTTCCCATAAAACAACGCCCCCGTTGGGCGTCCTGATTACTTGTGTGGTGACACTTCCTATAGCCTGTATCCAGACAAATATACATGCAAATAGCGTGTGTCTGCTGGAACCCTTTTGTTTAACTGGAAAATGCTAATGCAGTTCCTATCGTCTCTCTGTCTCTGGGTCTCTCTCTATGACTTACATGTGAATGACTGGCTTTTAGTTGGAAAGTGTATCAAAGGACGGTGGACACAACAAGCAATAATTCTTTAATTAACAATTTGAGCCTATGCATGATGGGCGCATCACTTCATCTGCCTCGTTTTTAACCCTGACGCACCGATCACCCTGGAACTCATCCAGAACACATATAAACCTGGACTCATCAGACCATATGACCTTTTTCCAATAATGTACTACAGAGTCCATTCTTTCTGCTCCTTTGCAAATTGAAGCCTTTTTTCGGATTAGCCTCATTGATAAGTGTAGATACTACAGGTAGTACCAGAGCTTGATGGTGATCCATGGATCATTAGATCTGTACAGTAATTATTGTCTTGCATATGATCACTAACAATAACAGCTAATACAAAATTTGCAAGAAATTTTTAATTAGGATTACAAAATATTCTAGTCAGCATTCAATAAATTCTCATGTAGTTCAAACCATTCTATCTATCTATCTATCTATCTATCTATTTATCTTTGTCTATTCAGGAAGAAGTGTGATTACGTGTTAGAACAAAACAAACTACAAAATGGTCCACTGACCTTAGACCACAGTGACAGATATCCCACCTCCCCCAGAAGATCTGAGAGCATCCTATGCGCAGGAGATGTGGGATGTCTGCAATGATGATACATACACTGCAATTTTCCATTAAATCTCTAAACACAGACAAGAGAATTTAATCCATTTTACTCTAGACCAGGCAAAGCAAGCTTATAAACCTTTATTGTTTGCCAAACATGCTATCTTTGCCTTTGTACACTTTTCTACAAAAATTTACTGGCATGCAATAAATAACATTCACTTTTTATCTACTTGCACGTAATGTAATGTTGACGGTATGAATGAGTTATTTCAGATTAGGCTGACGCATTTACAAAAGACTAATTTTTCCAGAATTCGTAGAGAGTTCCCTTATAATTTGTTGAGCAGATGATGATGATGAATATCTCCAGTCTCTCAGGGTGCAGAGAGAAAATACTGGTTACAATGGGTTGTGGTGAACCTTTTACATTTAGCAGCTAAACAGCCAAACAAAAATTAGCTACGGTTAATTTGTATATGCTGGAAGGATAAGGGATATTATTCTGATGAGTAACAACACTACGGTTTTAGTTTGACGCTTCACAATATAATGAGAGTCCATGGTGTGGAATAGCATGAACGTTAGAGGGTACAAACTTGCATAAACTCTGTGATTCCCCTAGAATATTTACTGTGTTTTAAACACAATACAAACACAATACACATTTCTATCCATGTAATATTCTATATGGCAAAATGTTAAGGGCATGAATGAGATAGATGAAGGAATCAATACAGAGTATATCAGATTTCAAATTCCATTGTGTGCAATAGATATCATTCTGATAAGTAAAGGTCATAGATGTTACAGAAGCAGGAAACATTGAGTAATGGCATTCACTGACATTCATTATGTGTAATTAACCCAAACTCTTCACCCTTTTATTTTTTCCTGCTATGAGTATCTGAATGGAAGATAACCTGTTAAAAACTAGTGCCGTTTGTCTCAGATGGCTGTCGTGAAATGAGTGTTTTCATACAGAAAAGAAATATTAAACAGTAACATCAGGCATGTACAATGAAGTCACCTGGTGCTGCAGATGGTTTGCCTCAGGTCCTCCCCCACACAGAAACTGCTGATTTAAGGGGACGTTATGCTTAATTAATAGAATCTGCCAGGCTTTGCTAGACTGATGTACACCACCATATGCTTTTCCATGCTGATGAATCTTTTCTTATCTGATACCCCTACATATTATTACGCCACCCAAAAGTTCATTACAATTTTGATGTCTGTTTTTTTACCATGCTTGTTGTTGTTATTATTATTATTATTATTATTATTATTTTATTGTTGTTGTTGTTGACAGCACAATGGTTTTGTGATTAGCACGATTATCTTGCACCTCCCAGGTTCTGGGGGGAATCTCACCTCCAGGCTTTGTTTCCCAAAGGGTTTTCTCTGGATTGTCTGGTTTTCTCACACAAGTCAAAGACATGTGATGTCGTTTGATTGATGTATGCTGATTGCCCATAAGGTTTAAGACTATTTGCTTTGCCCTTTGATTGGTCAGCACCTCATACCTTGTTTCTCAAGTTCCCCAAGATAAGCTCCATAATGATGATGATGATGGTAGTTATTGTGTGTGTGTCTGTGTCTGTAGCTTTCCTATTACAAAGCATTATGAGGACAGTCTCATCTATTCCACATGCCTCCCTTGTGATGCTCTCGACAGCAGGCTTAAATATTGCAAAAACATCCCTTCACAAATGGCCTTTAAAGGCATTAGAGGCTGCAAATAACAGATGAGGTCAAGGGCAGAGAAAGACAAAGAAAGGAAGAGAGATAGAAAGAGAGAGAGAGACTAAGTTCATCAGTAATCTGGAACTAGGTATGACAGTTTGTGTTTGCAATGATTTTAGATTTTATGAGTATACTGGTACATGCACATTGCACTCCTAGTGAAAGGCAGTGAATCTTTTGATCTTCTTGTGAAGCATTTTTGCTGAAAAATCTACTTTGTTTACATTTACTGCAATTATATCTGTGCATGGATCAGCTATAAGGGCACATCTTAAGGAACGGCACAGATGGCAGATTAATTGCACAGGTTGTTAGGTTTAAAATTGATGAGTGTCCCCTGTGCTTCAACACGCTCGGCAATCGTTTGCTGATCAGAAAAGAAACAAACACACACACACACACACAATAGAGTAGCGGGATGTTCTCTGGTTTATTAACAGAATAAAGAGGTATATACTCTCATTAACCATAACATTATAACCACCGACCTAATACTCAGCATGTCTCACTTTTGCCACCAAAACAGTAATGCACTCTATGTTCTGACACCTTTCCTTTGGAATCAGAAATTGGGCTATGTAAGGGGAAAGCATGCAAAATTTAAATATCAGAGGAATAAAAAAGAGGGAAAATATCAGAAAACACTAATACATATGTAACCAGAGAAGCTATGTAGCTGCACCTCTCTTACCATTCATCCTCTGATTTATGATTTTTTTTTTTCTCTTCCACCCCCCTCCACAACATTGACAGCTAATGCCATTAAGTGAAAAATATAACACACTTCCTGAACCCCAGTGCTTTTATGTATATTAGCAATCTTGATAAAAGTCCCGTGATGGCAGTATTTCTTTATCATTTGACAGGAAAGGGTGCAGGTGGTTAATGGTGCTCTGTCTATTAGTCGCTTGGTGTTGTCGGATGCTGGAATCTACCAGTGTGTGGCAGCGAACAAATACGGGGAGGTGTACTCCAATGCAGAGCTCAGAGTCATTGGTAAGTCTGATTCAAAGGTCACCAACAAATGTGTTTTATTTACTGTATTCATGTGTGAAGATATTACAAGTGTATAGTATTCACAGGGTAGAGTATGGCTGGTTGCAAGATGGTACTTATTTTCCAACCTCAATGGTTGAGAAGAGTCTCTCCCTCTCACGCTCCCTCTCTTTCTCCTTTTCTCTCGCTCTCGTGTGTGAGAGAAAGAGAGAGAGAGACAGCATAATTATAGTTATTGCTGATTTACCCAGATGCACAAATGTGATGATACCCACTCATTTTCACCATTCCTTTCATCCGCCTCTTTTACTCCATGCCTTTCTGATTATTGTTTTGTGATCTTTCTACTTGGAAAAAGCCAACGTCACTCAAAAGTTAATGTGGCAGTGGGGCTAAAGAGAAAGGAGACAGGAAGTAATTGACATCAGTTTCTTATGCAGATACAGTAAATCAAGAGGCAAAAGGCTAGAGGAGTGGTAGAAATGATTATAATAAAAGCTTACCCAAGCAAGGGATAAAGGGGAAGAAAAACTTTGTGATGCCACGTGTGTCCTCTCAGGGAGCACAGAGGACATCTGTGCCTTTGTTCACATCTCAAGCTGAACCCCGTAATACTTTAAGTGCATGGCATTTTCTCTTTGTTTTTCCTACCTAAGAAAATGAATGGGTGGTAATTAAGGTGTGTATATTTAGCTCAGCCTCCACCAGCTCTTTTCAATGCACACCAATACAGAGCCACACACACACACACACACACACACACACTTTTTTTTTATACATTACACATCAGAGAAATGATGAATACAAAAAAAAAATCTTCCTCTGTCCTGAATTTTATCATGATAGATGAAAAGTGACCTGTCCTTCTGTTATGTTTTAGCTGTGGCTCCAGATTTCGGAGCAAATCTTCTGAAGAGCCACATTCTTGTGAAGGAAGGGGGTGATGTGCTGATTGATTGCAGGCCTAAGATGTCTCCCCGAGGCTTGATCACCTGGAAAAAAGGCAGCGAGGCACTAAAAGAGAACAGCAGGTATTTCGCTGTAAATCCTTTTTAGCTCTTTTTCACCAGAGGAGGACGAGTTCCATCCCTTTGGGAGTTTCAACCAGTAATTACATGTGGAACTAATAACAATCAAGGCTGATAATTTTTATCACTTGTTAAGGTTTAATTTCTGTCTTCAAGAACATAAAGTCATTCACTTGTCAGCAGAGGAAAGATTTGGGTTTGGTAGATTATTATCATTATTTTTATTTATTTATATTAAATAGATAAACTATATATTGATCTGCGAGTAGCACCATATCAAAGCACTAAAGAAAAGTAAGTACCATACTGTAGACTTAACAACAGGAAAGGAAGCATTGAGTTGCACAATTTTACTTTTATAATACTGTTTTTGTTTATGACACCAGAGTACTGATGCTGAATTGCACCATTTGTCTCCAACTGCAACCAAGCAGGATACATTCTTAAGCAAGAAGTGCAGCCTTAGCACTCTAAGAATCTCTATAATATGTTAATATATCAAGATCCAGTCAGCTATATACAGCTTTTTGCCGTCTCTGTCCTGAAGTTTTCTTGGATTTTATTTCTTCTACACTCCAAAAACCAGCACTGAAAAAACGTTATCTTATCCAGTGAAAATATCTTAAATATGGTCAAATTTACCAATTATTTCACACTTTACTGCCGGAGAGCAATAAATTTATAATAAAATTATTAAACTTATTTCTAGCCATTTCACTCGTTTCACGCTTGAAATAGCGTGTGTTAAATAGTGTGTTTACTGCCAGAAAGTGTATCTTTTTTTAAACATAAATTTTATGTTACTCAATTATAGTTTGATTTAATGTTATAGTATGAAATATAAGTTTTTTTTTCCTATAGCCAATGTTTGTATTTCTTTTTTATTTTTGCGAAGTCTTATTTTTTTTTACAGTATACAAATTAGTTTCAGATTTTCTCACTCACTCACTCTCTCTCTCTCTCTCTCTCTCTCTCTCGCTCTCTGGCTCTCTCTTTCAAGCATCACAGACTTTGCTAATTTTTCACAACCGTGCGTGGGTGTCAAGGCAGCTTCCTGACCCCTAACACACTGACCTTATCAACACAATCTCCTCCCTGTGTGAATTACAGTGGCAGGTAGAGAGTCTCAGATCAGCAGGGTTGTGTGTATGTATGTGTGGTTTGCGGGGTATATATAAGTGTGTGCATGCCTGTGTGTGTGTGTGTGTGTGAGACTAAAAGGGACAGTCAGTGAAAGGCCACAGCTGCCCATCATTTACATATCCAAAGTTGGGGACGGTGTTTGTCAAACAAAGTGGCTGGGTGTTTGCATGGAGGTTTTGCTGCTGGCGTCCTTCAGTTGTTCTGCGTCTGCACCCAGAAGAGGAGCAGAGTGTCTCAAAGCATGTGGTATATAGTTAATATTCACTCTAAAGCAGGCAATGTAAAATACATCAAGGGTAATAGAGCTATCTGTACTACCTTAGAGTTATCTAAGCCAGATTACCTATAGATTGAATTTCAATGTACAAATATTATTCCGTATCAGTTTACTTAATATTGAGTAATTACCTTTTTTGTTTCTTGTTTAGTGTTTTAATGTTTTATAATGTTTTAAGTAAAAACTCTTAATGTTTTAATGGTTTAATGTTGTTAGTCAAGTATGTTTTTATAAATTTAACCATTACTAGTTTTACCATTTTAAAATCAACATTCCACCTGGTCTCACCAGTAATTAATAATACATCCAAAGGACATTTTACTCATCACTTCTATATAATACTATAAGATTATCAATGCAAAGTGGCCATGTTATTTATAATAAGGCCTTCCCTTAAGTACATTGTACTGGTTTGTTAAATGGTTCAAGACTGTTATTTACTGAGGTAAGTGACAAATTTGTGGATCAAACAAATACAAAGTCCATGTAACATTAGTTGAAAATCTTTTCGTAAAAACACTTAAAATACTTTCTGGAATTGAACAGTCAGATATGTACAGGTACAATAAAGCTCTTAGAACTCTAAGCAAAGATCTGATTATCAAGATGGTATCATGCCAGTAAATACACATGCCAGTCAGTGGATTTTGGGGAGTCTGATGGCTTAGCGGAATAAGCTTTTACACAGTATGACCATTTGGCCTCAAGTGTTTTGGTACCTATTCTTCAAATGGCAGAAGGGTAAAGAGTTTGTATGAGTGGTGCATAAGGTCACCGCTACAGTGCTGCTGGACTTGTGGATGCAGTGATTAGTTGAAATGACTATGATGAAGGGTAGAGAGGTGCCAATGATTTACTCAGTAGTCATGACTATTCACTGCGGGATCTTTTAACCTGAAAAGTACAACTAAGCATTGACACAGTTTCTTATCAGGATGTTGTCTATACTCCCTCTGTAGAATGTGGTGAGGATGGGTGTTGGGTGGCAGATAGACTTTTCTCAGCCTTCGAAGAGCACTACTTTGTATCATACATTCTCTGATTGTTTAACAAAAAAAATAAAAAATGTTTAGCTCAGGTCAGACAACCTATCCCTCCTACCTAGTCTTTGGTTTGTAGGTAATTATAAAAGAATGCTTCTATACCAGGTTGTATTGTGGTGGATTCATCCTTGACAGAATGCTGGATTGCATTGTCAATTCCTGGAACCCAGTCAAGGCACTTTTTGCAGATTCCAGTATATTTCTGAAAAAATGCTGACTTTCCTTTTGCTTGCATTCCCCATCCAACCAGCCAAACACACACACACACACACCGCTCAGGTATTTTCATTTACCTGTCTTTCTTCTTTTCTTTTTCTCAAACACTTCCTACATTATTAATGCAATTGCAGACCTTGTTTTGTACAAAGTGTTTTATATTATGTTCTATTATGTTATTTTATTTCATTGCTTTCGTACAGAGTCATTAATCCTATTTACCCTGTGAATTTCCACTATATCCCAAAAAAATGTTGCTTTTGGTATCGTCACTGAAGGCTAATCAGTAGTTAGTGATGTTTTTATGCATTTCCGTGTCGGTGAAGTGTACACACCTGTCTGGAATTCAAGACTAATCAATGCAGTGTGTGTGTGTGTGTGTGTGTGTGTGTGTGTGTGTGTGTGTATGTGAACTCCTTGTATAAGATTAATTGCCTTAATTGCACTGAGCTCTACTTAGTGGAGCTGGATGAAGGGAAGTCAGTGTCAATGGCAGGGTAATCCATCTTCATAGCAGTAGCCCCGCCTTTTTCTGCTGCTGGAAGGAAAGAAGGGAACCAGCAGGGAAAAAGAGCTAAGTGGTAGATGCTAAGATTCTTATTAGTACATATGATTTATTTGTAAATACCCAGTATACATTAAATTAATCTTCATTAGTCCCAGTATAAATCTTATAAACTCTTGCTATAGGCACATTGACGATGTTCTGCTGCATTACTGCATGACTGCATGACATTACTGCTGCATGTGCACAGATGACACTGAGAAAAAAAAAATTAGTTTTATAATTAAAAAATAATATTGATTTTATTTCCTTTATTTCACATTATATTACACATTCATTATCTGTAATATTAATGCCATTTTTTTTTATATATAGGTTTTGTTTGTTTGTTTTCAGCACCTTGCTGGAGCAACAGTTTGATCTTAAGAGATATGAATGAGTGAATGTGATGTGTGAATGTATGTTTGCATGGTTCCTTATAATGAACTAGCGTTCTTACCCTGCCATGCACTGATTGTTTTTAGGAAAGACTCCACAACCCTGACCAGAAAAAAGTACTTATAAAGATGATGGATGAATGAATTATGGCAGCTGAAATAAATTATATTTACTGTGTTTTGAACTAAACAAAAGGTTGATGATATTCTAATAGCTGTGGGAGATTAATTAACATTAAGCCTAATAAAAGAAGTAAGCTCTCTGCAGTCACCCAACCATAATTTTTGGTAGAAACTCAAGAACGATGTTAAGGACACATTGGTGTTTCTATGACCTTCCCTTTATTAGTGATGACTGTTTTGTTCGCTAATCCCACTGGGAGATGACGGAATGTGGCTTGTGGCAGATGAAGGAGCTGTGCAGTGTAATGAGCTCATCAGAAGCCATGAGTCCATACACTCAAAAACTCAGGGGACTTAAACATTACATTAGTCAGTTGTGCAATGCGGTTTTAGCTTTTGGATATTACTGTATGTACAGTCCAATAAAACACCATGTATTACTAGTGAATTGACATGACTATCAGTCAAATCTACAACATATAGAACTGTTGAGTGATTTCTTTTTCAGCAACCAGCATTCAGCAAATTGAAGTACCTTAAGTGACAGTAATGAGTAGGCCTCTGAAAATGGCTCAAATAAAATAATGTTTTCATATGAAAATGTCATTTTAAATAGGAGATTATTTTTTAAAAAGGAGGAAGGTGTGGCAAGTGGCACTTTTTCCTATTATAATTTTTTTTTTGTATCCAGAGTGACATAAAAATCTGGATATGCAGCATGTCATATCCCCCATGGAACCTTATGCTGTTGGGACTTTTATTTTTTTATTGTTTCATCGTTTTCATGTTCACAGTTCAGTCTCATCTCACAGGTGTTCTTGTTTTTGTTTATCGATTAGTGTCACCATTTAAGCTCTTTGCATGAAACAGGTTGGCATTTGTTCGTTTCTTAGTTTTGTTCTGGCCCTTTATGATACTGTTGTTTTAAATGCTAATGTTTTATTCTAGTTTTGATAACAGTTTTTTGTTTATATGTTATTTATTAAACAGTCTTCAACTGCCCCCCTGCCATGCCTGTGACCCGCCTTATCACAGCAATACAAAGTATTTAGAGTATCAGTAAAGAATGTGTAGCTTTGAAAACAACAGGCTAATGCTGCTCTGTGGTTCAGGTAAGTTCAAAAACAATTGATGCAGAGGCATACAGGAATAACTATAAATGACAACACTATTATAAATGCACACATAGGTAAGTGCATAACGAAAAAAAATAGAAAATTGAAATGCTGAGGCTTCTTGAAGATAGTGCTGTACTGTAGGTTAGCATGAAACATTCAGAGGGAAAGAGAGTGGGAGGGAAAGTGAGAGAGCCTTAACAACTATACACTTCAGCTCATAGAGTGACTGCTGTCATGACAATTTCCAATTAAAATTACATCTGACACAGGCTTTATTACAGGTAAGCCAGGACTTAAATGACAGAGACATCAGACAGATGTGCAAGTTAGTAGCATCACCAGATTTATTCATATCTAATTATAGGCTTTTCCTCACTATTTTCTTCTTCTGTTATATAAAAATGGGTGTTGATTTTTAATTTGATTATACTTGTAGCACTTAACCCCAGCACCGTTTTGTTTGTTTGTGTTTAGTTTTGGAGGGTAAGAAGTAGTGGGGTCACTTGCACTTTAAAGGAAAAAAAAAATATGTTGCCTCTGTGGGGACAAAAGGAGATTCGATAATATATTCAGCTTAATAGTTTGGGAGGGGGAGGGGTGCTAATTTTAGAAGAGACCTCATCGTCACCCTCAGAATCAGGCTATAAAGTCTTGTTTATTCTTGTTATTTAAAGGTTTATTAACTTATCCAGAATGATTTGGAGATAATGTCATTTTCCTTATTTGTTTCTTATCTTGCTGTCATAAAGACATTGAACATTTGTAATCATTCTGGGTGACTTCAAAGACAAATGGATCATTCCACCTGGATAATATATTTTTTTAAATGTCATTCCAGGATTCCTATTTAACAATATATTCAAACTGAATATTCTAACATTTGGTACTGTTTACATTTTCTTTACATATCAGCATCTCCCAAAATGCCTCATTCTTCTTATGCTGCAGCATCTTTTATTTACTAACGGATGATGTATCATATTGTTTCGGTTTATGGTCTAGTAATCTCTCTCTCTCGCTCTCTCTAACGCTCTCTCTCTCTTTCTAGAGAAGAGTGGATGGTTGTAGCTTAACTCTTGACCAATGAGCTCCTTCTAAGACTGGCTCAGTGCAAAATAATATCTCAGCACAGTGATGATATATTGCACTGTGTGATCACTGTTAGTAAAAACAACCATTTGTACCATTCCTTTCTACAGCGAAGTTGACAGTGTCTGCTACTAACGGAGCTCTGCTGTTTAAGCAGTAGGTCATGGAGGGGATGACTTTATTGAGTCATTTCCACCACCTCAAAACCATTCAGCCCAAAAGCAAGACAACCTTCATGATCAGTTTCTTGAGTTTCTTTCTTTTGCATCTCGAGCTCGGATTCCACCTTCCCAGAATACTGATGGAAAAAGATCTCTAAATTCTTCCTGTGTACAGTAAAGGACCTAAAGTTTACTTAGTTTACCTCTTTCCTGCACAGAGCCTCTGAGTTGACCTTCCTGTTATCAAGATATATACCACGGTATCTATTGTTGCCAATTATCTCAATATTCTGACCAAAGATGCTAATGGGCTCATTGTGGTCATCTTTCTCCTGCAGTCCACTACCATATCCTTAGTCTTGACCACATTGAGGAGCAGATTGTTCTTCTCGAACCTTCTTCTTTGGAACAGGAACGCAACAGGATGTTTTCACAGTATTGGCACCTTCTCCTGATGAAGGTTGAGGTTAAAGAGGAGTTACAGTAGAGGACCCAAACTTTTCCAACTTTCAGCTTCTCCAACTATCTCTTCACCTGGCTCTTTCTCTTGAAGATGACTGTTGTTTAAGGGGGTATGTTGGAGGTAGAGGTGTGAATCCTCTAAAGAATGCTGTGGGATGGGGTGAACAGTTCTGAAATGATCAGAGGAGAACTGGTATAGATGACTGGGTAGAAAACGATGTTTGATCTTGGGGGAGTTGGGAAAGAGTGGTGTTTACAGATTGGAAACAATAGAGGGTCAGGGTGTCATGCTGAACCTATAGAAGAACAAACTCAGTTAACTTGTTCTTACTAGACTACTCCCTCAGGTTGTTGTTTCGGTTTGATGTTGGTGATCTGTTTCATGCCAGCCCACATCTCCTGGGAGTGGTTCTGCTGAAATCTACCCTCAAGCTTTCTTCTATAGGCTTCTTTGTTTTTTCTGTCTCAGCTTCAGTTCCTTATGCATCCTTCTCACCGGTTTCTTGTCCTTCTGCATGAAAGTCTGCTTCTTTTTTAGTAGATCCTTTGGGAAATGTTAGTAGGGTTTTTATTATTATTATTATTATTATTATGAAACCAACATACCCACCTAGAACTAGAACTACTTGTGCAAAAAAATAAAAAATGGTGCAGTCTGTGATGTTGTTAATATCTATTTATTTTATGGTCTCAAAGCAGATCTGTAGAGGCGTTTCTGCCTTTATTGACCATCTAAAGCTAATAATAATAATAATAATGAATGCAGCTGGTTACATAACTGAGAAAAGAAAAGTGCAAAGTGCAATTTCACCTGTTCTAAAGATTTTTTTTTTTTTAATCTGCTTATGCGAGCATCTCTCATATGAGTCTCTATGTAAGGGCTTACTCACTGATCATCTATACTTCTTTATCCTGTATACAGGGGCACGGAGATGAAAGGTCTGATACTAATAAAATATTATTGTATTAGAATAAGCTAATTTAATTCACCTTGAAGTTGTACATCACGACTGTATAATAGAAAATAAATCAACACCTTTTCAAAAACTAAACAATGCTGTGGTCTAGGATATGTTCTATCTTGTGTTTAGTTTCCCTTATTTTTCTTGCTAATTGTGCAGAGCTGTCTGTCTGTGCTCAGTCCATGAGACTGCCTAGACTGTACTCCCTGTTTTTACGACAATTTGGGGAAAGATTCATGATGTATACCATGGTGCATGTCCTCTAGTGACTTACATGTTTAACATGTAAGGGATGAAATGTGACATGGCCTGCTACCCTGGATAAATAATCACAGTGGTGTTTTGTGAGTCTTTTTATTCTTCTTATACAATAGAGAAAAATGTCATATATTTTCATCTGTTTGTGGATAAATTTAATGTTGTGGAATTCTCATGGAAATATTTCCTACCTGATCCATATTTATATTAATTTTCTGTTATTAGGTGTTGGCCCTAAGTTGTATAAGCATTCACCATACATCATGTTCTGAATGTCATATTTCTTTTTTCCCATCAAGTCATTTAAATTCCCTGCACAGTTTGTAATTGAACATCTGCTTGTAACTGGTGACCAAATGTCTTATGTACTCATGAGAGAACATCATGTCAGATTAGAAAATGAGGAACAACATGCCACCCAAATGCATACTCATACACACACCCTTATCACCATCCAAATGTTCTCCTACCTTGAGGGGATTTGTTTACACACAGATGTTTGTGTGGTCTGCTTTTTTATGAGGATGACCTTTTCCACCAGGGAAATTTGGAATGCTTAGACATTGGAATGTCATTTGGAAGAAAGCACACTTTTCCCAGCAAAAGTCTGGAGTATGCCCTAAAGCTACCAGTTTCCTTCTAACCTACCTTGGGTTTCTAAAACAACCCAATAAATTGCACTTTAAAAATAAAACCTGAAAGGCTCTTTGACCAACAGGGTGTAATTTGAGAGGGCATGTTTCATGCCTGTGCTACAGAAGATCCATATGTAAGGATTTTTCTCTGGAAGTGATTGGTCAATTATAGCAGTGGACAGTGGATCGACCACCACTAATGTTATGTTTACTTAGACAATTTATATTTGCCATTAATTAAGGGCAAGGAAGAACACCACATTTTTAGGTCAGTTTTTAAGATGTTCAACAGGGAAATTTGACTTTTGAAAATTAAAATTTATCTATTAGCCAGAAGCTTTGTTGGTGTAAATAAATTAATTGATTAATGAGTGAATGAATGAATGAATGTTAAACCAATGTGAAAAATAGATTGGGTAAATATGTACCTTATTAACCATGGAGAAGGAGTGGGATTAGATTTATCTTGGGAGAGCCTGAGGTTGATATCATTTTTCAAAGTAAGAACAATCCAGCACAGCACTGGTAATTCATCTTGGTCCCTATGCACATTTCAGCCAACATGTACTATATGTGTTGTCTGCAATTCCTTGCAGAATTCCTACACAGAGGAAGTGAGAGAAAAGAAAAAGATCATTATCAGTGGGAGACTATCTCTCTCTCGCTCTCTCGCTCTCTCTTTCTCTCTCTCTCTCTCTCACACACACACACACACACACGCACGCATAAGCACTCTTCTCCTGCCTTCTGCAAATGAAATAAGTAAACTAAATTATAAGTCTTAATTGAGATTGTAAGGTATAAGAACCAGAGTCTATATAAATACATAATCAGTACAATAATCTTTTTTTTTTGGAATACAATATTATATTTGTTCAATATAAAGAACAATAGAAGGCATTAGGAATTACCTTAACCTTAACATGTTTGATCTCTATTATATCCATACATTTCTTCCACAAATATCTACAACTGATTTGGTGAAACATCACATTACAGTATTCTCCTCCTGAAGACTTTTTGGATTTTATATGAATTCAAGGATTGGTCTGAGCCAGGAGTTTACATGCTAAATCTGTACACTGACTTAACTAGCTCTGGGGAAGTCTCAGGAGAATATGCCCCTCCTTCCTTGAAATAAAAATTTGTACTACCTTTTGACAGAGCTAACCCTCTCCTTTGGCTTTCAAAGGGAAATGAAAAAGAGATGAAGTGGTCCTGGCAAGATTTGGACATACTAGATTAAAATCAAATTTCTATTTAATGCCAAAGTGTTCAATATATGACATAAATATTTTAAATGTCCCCAAAATGTTGAACCTGCCGTAATGAGGTGCAATAAATACAATACAGAAAGGGACACTTTACATTAAAGCTATATCAAGGGATTTTAGAAATAGGTGAGGGCCTCAGGGAGTGCTGCAGGGCTCTCTTTATTTCAAAGTTGCAAGCTTGTCAGAGCTAAACCATTTTTTTTTTAAATTGCAAATGAGTTATGTTAGGGGGAGCAACATTATTTTAGGGCATCCAAGCTGGTGAAACTACTTTTTCTTGTAAAAATTCATAAGATGTACTGCAAGTGTCCATCATATAATAATAATTACAATAATTTCTAATCAGTACTACTAGCAAAAATCTTTGATGCTGTTTAGTTGCATGCAAAGAAGGGGTGTACCACAATGACCCTTTATGTATCTGTATCTCTGCTTGTCATCAGAATTAAGCCTGAATGTAAATGCTGTAAATGTTTGTTTGTTTGTTTGTTTTTAAACATACAGTATATACATAATAAACTAAAACAACACAGGCAAGTGTAGAATCATGAAGGCATACTTTCCCATTATTAACAACATGAAAAACTATTACTACACAGGAAAAAATCTTGGCAAGTAAACATATAATGAATACAGATTAATGTATCTACACTTTGTTAAAATAATATAAAACCAAACCAATATACATTATATATAAATATACACACACACATATATATATATATATATATATATATATATATATATATATATATATA